>PVKY010013078.1:0-11191 GCA_004027775.1 Bradypus variegatus | reverse complement strand
GTGCAGAATATGTCAAGCTTGGTCCTCAGTTTGCATGAAGGGGGGCTGTGGCTCTCTTGATTCCCTGCACAGCCTGCCTCCCACACACAGCCTTTCCATGTGGGGAGAACTGGGGAGTAGCTGCTCAGGCCCCAAAGAAGGGGGTAAATCACCCCACCCCCCATCCCTGCACCAGCTGCTAGAGCAGAAACAGCGGGCTAGGGTGGGATTTACTCGCATGCCTTTCTGCAGGCCGCACCAAGAAGGCTGTGTTGGCTGAGACTCTGGCTGGACCTGACTTCAGCCTGTGCCCCCACTTCTCCTCCTGGGCACAGGGTGAGATGGCAGCTCTGGTCTCCATATCGTCTTGGCCACCTCCTCAGCTGGCTGAGTTCTGTGGCCCTGTCTTGACCCCAGGGGACAATGTTCAGGCCTCAACATGGGAAAGGGGCCCCAGAGATAACATCCCTGATGCATGACCTGGGTTCCCCCTTGATTCCTTCGCCTCACCGATTTTGTCTCCTTTCCCTCTGCCACAGGGGAAGAGAAAAAGTGAAAATCAGCATCCACTTCCCGCTTCTGATCCCCAGCCCCTGCCTCCTCTTGAAGCCAGCCCCCAGAGCCCCAACTCAGGGAGGAGGAGGAGGCCCAGGTTCACCCTTCATTGAGCCTGGCTGGGGCTCTGGCTCCCCCAGTGCCAGTCTGTCACCCACCCTGCCCAGCACCTTGGCATGGCTGACCCCACAGGCCTGCCCCCAGTGGGTGCCTCCAGGCCCCCCTGTCCTGGGCTTTGTCAGGGAGAACAGAATCGCTGCTCTGGCCCTGGCCCTGCCCATCCCGGGGCTCCTCTGAGGCTCCATGTGAGGCAGGAGGCCGGGGGCTGGGTTTGTGTCCAGACATGTCAATTTGGCCCACAGCATTTTTTGGTCGTTTTCAATTGACTCAAATTTTTATACTCTGGAAACTTCACATAAAAATCTAGTTTTCAGCTTTCAAAAAAAATCCTCACATGACCTAGGCCTTTGTGGGGGCTGTCCCCTTATATGGGCATTATCCCTCCTGTTCTCCACTGTCCACCCCTTTGCCTGTTGCCTGGGCCAGTGGTTCCTGCCCTTGTGTTTCCTTTGGCCCTGCACCAAGATCTGTAGCTAAAGAGTGCCTCATGTCTTAAGAAAAAATAGGGCAAACTTTTTTCTTTGTGGAAGTGGAGAATATTCCTACCTGTTTGATATATAAACAAAATGGGTCTGTATTATGAGACCACATCCTGCCTGCTTCACCCACGGAGGCCGCGTGCCTGGCCTCCAGGGACAGAGCCAGAACTCCCAGTGCCTTTGTCAGAGAAAAGCAACTTCTTCTCCTGGCACAAAGGTCCATGTGTCACCCAGCAAGGTGGTTCTAGAGTCTGGTGTGAGACCATGTCCCCTGGTCTAGAACAGAGTCTGGAGGGTCTGGAAGAAGGCTGGCCTGGCTTCTCTCCCCTGAGGGCTGCTTCCCCAGGAGTCGGGTGCGTCAGGGGAACTGGCTGGGAAGTCCAGGGAGCTGGCAGGGAACAAGTCCCAGGCCCTGTCTGAGTTTCCAGGGGTGGGGGGTATTGGACTCTGTGTGAAAAAGGTAGTGGGGGAGGGAGCCCACAAGAAGAGGCAGTGTTGGTCCATGGGGCCATCTCCGTAAGAGGAGAGTGTGGGCCGACCTGAGAGGAACTAACACTTCACTGTCTGCCGGGAATTGGCACTGAGCTGGGAGAAGCAGCTCGTGCTGCTGTCTCGCTGACTTCTCGCCCGTGCAGCCTCAGACTGCGGCTGGGGCCATCTAAGGAGATCAGAATGCCCCCTCACCCGCCACCATATTGCTCAGCGTGTTGGGTGGCTCTGGCGGTGTGGGTGGTCTCCTGGGGACAGCACAGCAGCCATTCCCTGTGCTTGACCTTCGCTCTCCAAGGAGATGCTGGCTGTGGAAGGTATCGAGGTCACTCCATTCCTGCCTGTCCCTGCCACACTCTGGTGGCTGCTCCAAGCCTGGGCCTGCAGATCTGAAACAGGCCCCCGGTGTACTTGTTAATGTGGTCGCTGGACAAGTATTTGGGCCAGGCACCAGGGGCTCAGCAGTGAGGGAGGCAAGCAGGGTCTTTTCCCTCACAGGGCCCGTGTACCAGCCTGGGAGACAATCAACAAGCAAACATGAGGTGAGCAAGGTGCTCTCAGCTCTGAGGACCACCTTGTAGATTCACACCAGGCCTCTCCCCTCATGGCCATGGGCCTGCCCACAGAAGGGCTGCTGGCAGGATCTCCCACCTGCCCTCCCCAGGAGGGGCCAGGACGCAGGGCTCAGTCTTCAACACCTTTCTTGTTGCCCTCGGACAGTCTTGTGTCCCCCAAGTGGGCTCTCTGAGAAAGCTGTCACCCAAGCCAGGTGTGTTGGCCACCTGTCAGGCCTCACTTGTAGATACTCGGGCTGATGGTTCTTGTGAAAGCCAACGTAAGTCTGACTACCAGATTACTCATTCCCCTTACCAAATACTGAACTTACTTAATCCAAAGCCCTCACCCAGAACAACTTCCAAATACTTGAAAAGAGCACGCGTATTCTTCACATCAGACACCTTTTGGATTTTAAAGCTCCCTTTGGCTGGCTTCCAGAAAAAGGAGAGTCTTTTAAATAATGCATTATGGAAGTTTCCAAGAAACTTACTTTTTTTTTAAAAGTCTTTTAAAGTTTGGGTTGCACCCTAGTTCCAAGGAATGACCTTTAAGTGACTTCTGATTCATGGAAGGTGTTTGCCTGTGGAATTCAAAGGTGAGCCTGGCTCACCTGTAAGATAAAGGTGGAGTGCAGAAGTCTGGAAAATGTGGCCCAGATCAGCATGTGAGGTACAGCAGCTCTAGCAGGACTCAGTTCCCGGACCCCCAGTCCCTGCAGTTCAGATGGAGAAAGCCTCCGGAGCGGGAAAGGGAGACCGTTTTTGGGAAGGTCTTTGTCTTCTCTACCTGTGGAGAAGGTTCTCAGAGCTTCTGAAGTCACACAATGAGGCTCAGGAAAACAGTCAATGAAAGGTGCTCTGGGGGTTTCTATCTGTCACCCTGATGCTACTCTTAACTTATGGGGTCTATTCTGAAATATTTGCTAGCACCCATTTTTATGGGGGTTTCTGCTACTGGAGAGAGGAATGCAGAGCTTGTCTCCCTGTCCTTGGACTCTCCTCTCCTTGTTGGGGGTGAGTAAATTCTGGTGATAAGAACCCAGGCTTCTGCCAGGGAGGGGTGTGGCCCTAAGGAGGTCACCGGAAAGTGCCTTGCTGGTATGGTCACTCCTGGGATTTGTGTGTCACTTGTGAGCTTACTCTCTGGGGCTCTGGAGTGTCAGCAGACAAACCATGTAATTACCCACACAAGTGGTCAGCAAATTGCATAATTACCCACGCGTGTGAAAACAAGAAGCAGGAAAGTTAAAACCCACCTAAGGCAGAGTGTTATATGGCAGGTATGAATTTACAAAAGTTTGAAAAAGAAGAGATTGTTTCTTGCTAGAATGGTTAGGGAAGAAGAGAATATTCCAGAGGCCAACTGCTGGATTCAAGCTCTGGCTCTACTGCTCAGTAGCTCCTGCCTCGGTTCCCTCATCTGTCAAATGGGAATAATGATTGTGCCTATTTAATCTGGCTGTTAGGAAGATTAAAGGACTGGGCACAGAGTAGACATTCATGAAATATTAACTGCTGTCATTGTCCTGGACAGGGTGACATTTGAGCAGGAAAATGCGAGGCATGTTAAAAAATGGTAAGTCGTCCCTTTTGGCTAGTGGGAAGAAACAGGGCTAATCCAAGGGCATAACAGGGGCGGAGTTGGGAATATAGGGAAAAAGACTTGAACTACAGGGAAGTCCAGAATAATCTGATTGGCAGAGGGCGACCATGTTTTCATTTTTAGGAATGTTGCATCAAAGGGGATGCGAGCAGGACTTTCAGGTGAGGCTGTGATGTGGGCAGTGGGAAACTCCTGGGACAAGGAGTGAGGCAGGCATCAGAGAGAGATGTTTGTGAGTCTTCTGAGATGATGCTTGGGGCATCAGATGCTCAGACATATATGTCGGTTTATGAATGAATGAAAGCAGTGGATGTGGAAGAGATCCCCATGGGAGGGAAGTGGTAGGGAGCCTTGGGGATACCTCACAGAGCCCACCAGCCCCTGACAAGGAGGGTGACATGGAATCAGGGGGTGCCCTTCTATACCCCCTTTCCCACTGTCTGCTGCCCTCCCATCCACCTCCCCATCTGTTATGGCCCTCCAGGGAGCAGGTCTGTGGGTCCAGATCACCTCCCGGACCACACTAGCTCTCCAACGATACCAGCAACTGCAGCCCATGAAAACAGCTTCAGGCAGCCATAAGCTAAGTGGATGAGCCGCATAGGGTGGCAGCCAAAAGAGCCCAAGGGGCTCAGTTCCTGTGACCAGAAGTAGGATGTTCCATAGGAGGGAGGTGGAGCCCTGCTGCGTTCTGCACCGGGCCCACCACACCTGCCTTGTGAGAGGAACGTGGACCAACCAGAATGCTCAGGGGGCCCTCAAGGGGCCCTACTGTGTCCCAAGAGGGTTCTGGGGCAAAGCAGACTTAGCAGGAGGTGGGAGTATTGGCTGTCATCAAATACCTCTCAGTCTGTCAGGTGTGCAGTCCCAGCGGGGCAGAACCAGGAGCGGTGCTTGGAAGCCTGGAGGCACCGGCCGAGCAGAAGGCCTGGAGTTACCAGAACGCGGCCCAGCAATGGCGGGCACAAGCTGGTTGGATGAGGCTTCGGCTCCAGCGCCCTGAGGCAGTGAGGCAGAGGCCCCCTCTCAGGCTCCCAGAAGTTGTTGAAGTGGATGTTTCCAAATGGACCTCTGTCTGCCACTCAGGGATGTCTGAAAAGTGAAGCACAGTCAAAAACATTAAACGATAATATGCAGGATAATCTACCCTGCTTTGGACGACTGGCTGAGAAAACAAAGAGCGTGGTGACTGGGGACACTTGGGGGTGTTTTGAAGGCAAAACAGAACTGGAAGGACCAGGTTATCAAACTACTACGTAAGAAAAGGGAACTAGGTTTCTCTTGGGTGTTGAGGGGGCTTCTCTCTCTGACATGCTACAAAATCCCCTCTTCCTTATCCTTAACGGAGCATCAGAGTTGTTTCTTCACCTTAAATTCAGGTATTAGCCTGGTGACACAGGCTAAAAATACCGAGATCCACAGACCAAGACAGAGCCACCAAAGCCGGCTTTTATTTGGGTTGTGTGTGGTTTCTCCCACAAAATACCAATGTGGTCACTGTCGTCATCAGGTTCTCTCAAGTTCATTTGAAAGCAAAAGATGTAAAAGTTGTGGCAACAGAAACCCCAACTGCTGCTCAGATAGTCTCCCAAGCCCCTTTCCACTACCCAGCTTCTGAGGACCCCCCTCATTCGCAGGGGCTCAGGGGGCAAGCCCCACCAGCCAGTGCTCTCCCCACGC
This sequence comes from Bradypus variegatus, assembly GCA_004027775.1. Classification (NCBI taxonomy): domain Eukaryota; kingdom Metazoa; phylum Chordata; class Mammalia; order Pilosa; family Bradypodidae; genus Bradypus; species Bradypus variegatus. Next base: position 5,729 of record PVKY010013078.1, on the reverse strand, counting down.
TTCCGACGGAGAAGCATGAGTTTGACTTTCACGCGGCCTTCTCCCTCAGGCCACACCCCATGTGACATCAGAGCCAGCGACACTGTGTGATTTTCCCAAGCACATTCCATTTCCTTCTCGCTTTGCCCCTTTGCCAGTTTGCTTTAACCTTGCAGCCCCCTTCTGCCAGCGCCGCCCCACATGCAGCTGCCAACCTAGGCATGGGGTGGCAGGAAGGGCAGTCTCGCCGTTCCCTGCTTATTTTCGTGCTTGTGGCACGTGGAGTGGCAGCCCCAGCCTGTGACCTGCAGGCTCTGTTGAATCAGCCAGGGAGGGGGTGGCAGGGCAGTCCTCGGGCGTGGTATGGTGTGCACCGCCAGCTGCCTGGTGCCACCCTGTGACTGCCTGTGCCTGACACCTGCCCGGGACCCAGAGTGGGGTCCACGTCATTCCCACTCACAGCTCTTCTTTCCCTAGAGGCTTTCAGCCAACGTATTCCCCCTCCTGGATCGTTCTGCCCCTTTGATTTGGGCAAGTTTATTTTTTATAAGGAAAAATAAACGTGCACAACATACTACCACCCACATGGGTGTCCATTTGTCCTCAAAAGCACTCAGTGTCCTTGGTTTCCATCTGCCCTGCCGAACCCACTGCCACTTGCTGCTCCCTTGTTCCAGGGTGCTTGGGAGCTCAGTTCTCTTCCCCCTCCATGGGAGTGACCACCTTCTCTTCTCTTCTCTTCCCAGGGTTGTATGGAGAATGGGGCTGTAGCTGCTGTGGAAACTCAGAACACAGAAGCTGCGATGGAACCAAGATTCAAAGAGGTGGATTGGGAGAAGGTACTGGCACGGACGGAGTGGGTGGTGGTCACAGCTCCCAGGGCGGGGAGAGGGGCTGTGCAGCCAAAGTCCACAGGGTGGGTGACGGGAGCCCAGGGAGGACAAGGCAGGGCCAGCAGGTACCCACACCTCACAAACATGACCATGGTGGAAAGCTGGGGAAAGCTACACAGGGGGAGGTCTCTGCACAGGGCCAGGCCCCAAACACCCCTGGAGAAGAAGAGGTCTTCCCTGCAGCTGGGAAGGGGGTGATGACAGGGCCAGCAGGCTCAGATGCACCCGGCTTGGCCGGTGCACAAGGCAGAGTTACCAAGACACCAGCAATCCACTGGAAGACTCTCTGGCTGGCCTGGGGTGTGGGAGCCTGCTGAGGCCAGAGGGGAGAGGTCTGGAGGCATCCACGGGGTTTGGGGAAAGCTGGAGGTGTCTAAGGGCTCTCCTACAAATCTCCCTTGGTGTTTAGAGGACAGCATCTTGCATAAAGCAGACTCCGTTTGTTAATTTGGAGAGGACTCAAGGAGCTGAGAGGTCACAGATGGACACAGAGCCACTCGGTGGGGAAAGAGGGAAAGGCAGCATTGCCTGGGTGCAAGGCTTGGGTGCCATTTCCAAATGCCACATTGCATTTCCTCTTGCAGCAGATGCAAAGTGTGTCTGTCCATAAATTCCCTAACCTGTGGGCCCTCTGCTGGGCCTGGGTAGGGCTCTGGGGACACAGAGACGATGGGACAGTACCCTGCCCTCAGGGAGCTCACAACCAGTGGGAAGGACCAGTGTGTAAACATGATGGTAACATAGTAAGATGCTGGCAGTCCACAAAAGGAACAGAAGCAACCGCAGAGGAGACACAGGGACCCCACAGAGCTGACTGTTCACTGGGCCCCTTTGGCCAAGGCTCCTGAGGCCCTGGCCCTAGGAACTTGGAGATGGCACCTGTCATGCAGCAATGGCCAGTGCCTTTGGGTGAACCCATTAGCCCAAAGCCATCTCTGGGTGCCCGAGTTGAGCAGCTCGGCAGTGACTCTGTACCCTACCCCCTTTGGGGAGGCTATGCCGTCTCCGCCCATCAGCCATCTGGCTTCATCTTTCAACCCCAGCTGGCAGCCAGAGGAAATTAAGGTGATGTCTGGGGCCCAGGTAATCAAAAGGAAACTAGAAACCAGGGAAAGGCAGGGCTTGCCCAGGCCATGGAGTGCACCTCCCATAGGGCTTGTGGGAACTGGTTTCCTGGCCTTGACTCCTGAGCTGGGCTGGGCTGGGCCATCAGGCTGGGCATGGGTGACATCCAGGCCAGTTTCTGAGACTGGGGAGTCTTGTCCAAATGGCGGACTTCTCTTGAAGCCTTTGGGGACTTGGCCTGCTCTGCACGTGGGCAGGAAGGAAGGGGAGCCAGCTGGCTTGAGTGGACCTCACCTGGAAAAGGAGGAGCTGTGGAGGGAGAGGAGGGAAGTCAGGAAATAGAGAGGGGACCAGAGAGTGGGCTGGGGCATGCCCCTTACTCCAGGCTGTGCATGGGCAGTGAATTGTCCTAGAAGGAAGGGCTAAAAAGGGGTCCTCGGAGGGTCAGCATCTGTAGGCTTGGCTTAGGGGTTAAGGGTTGCAAAGAAGATACCCTAAAGAGACAGCTGGACAGGGCTGGACACATACAGGGCAGCCGCTGGGGCGGAGTGGCCGGGAAAGCACCATCCTGGAGGGGCGGGGGCTGTTGCCTGAGCTGACTGGGGGTGTGTGGCCCAGCACTGCCTACCCTGCTCTGGGAAGACCCCACCACCGCTCCCCACTGGCAGATTCACAGCGGCCCGTCCCTGGGGACAATCAAGGCCCAGGAAGCTCAGGTCGCCCCATCCAGTCCACCAGGATGCGTGTGCCATCCGCAGAGAGGCTTGCTGCCCCCTCGCCCCACCCCAGGCACCCAGCCAGGGGCTCACCTCCCATCTCTGTCATTCTCTCCCACAAACACCTTCTCTCCTCCTCCCTTCTTCCCTGTGTCCCTGGGCTGAGCAAGGTGACAAAGGCTGGCCATGAAGGGGAGTGGACACCAAGCTGGCAGGGTGTCCCCACCCTGCTGGGGTGCATGTGAGGTCTGCCTTGGAGCTCTCCCAGCTGCCCTGAGAAGCACTGGGAGCTGAGCTTCCCAGAGAGGGTGAATCAGGCTCTGCTTTTCTTTCTTCTTTTCATTTCCAAAACGTCCTACTCCCGTGTTACCTGCCATGTGGTCAATGCCCCCTCCTTCGGGGCAGGTGGTGCAGCGGGGAGGGCCCAAATGCCCTGGTCTGGCGTCAGCCCTGCAGCGGGAAAGCTGCTCCCATGTCCATGTCAGCCCCAGCCCTGGGGCGCTTGCTGGGCCCTGTGGGCCTGGACCTGGAGGAGCCATGGAGGGGGCCAAGAGGGCTCCCCAGGACAGAGGGACTTGATTTCCTGCTCTGCATTGCAGCTGAGACCCTCTGGGTGCAGCTGAGGAAGGGGGTCTTGGGCTCCCCTGGCCCAGCCTCCCCGGCCCTGGAAGCTGGGCACAGAGCGGGGCACTCTGCAAAGAGGAGGGGAGACTGGGCTGGGGGTGCCGGGGCCGAAAGTCAATGGGAGCGAGTGCTGGATACCTGCCCTGCCCAGGGTTCAGGCGGGGCCCCCACCATCTGCTCTGCAGGGAATTCTCTGGAACAGTTTCTAATCATCCCTTCTGTTACCTGGCCAGGCAGAACCCAGGCTTCCCTGGGGGACCACAGGCCACATTATGGCTTCTCATCCTACACGTCTCTCCCTATTTTCTGGAACCTGAGCCCACCTGGGGCTCACCCAGTGTGGGTAGCTGGAGCGACCCCCTGCTTCTGCTTTGGGCTCACCTGCCCCATTGGTCCCATGACTTCTTCTAGTCATTTCTCTTGTCCTCCCCTGCGGGTTTTCCCCTCCTACCTTGGGGCCGGCCTCCCCGCCCGGATCCCCCGGCTCCCCCCGGCAGCAGAGTCAGCTTCTAGTAAGTCACGTTCAGCTTCTAGCAGTCACGTTCTAGTAATTCACGCTTCCTTCATTGAGCTCTTACCACGCGCCAGACACTCTGCCAAGCCTTCAAACATCTTGGCTGTTATCTGATTTAATCAAGGGGGTAAAGATCATAATTAACCTAACTGCGGAGGAAGAGGGTGGAAGTCTCCTGCCAAAGCCACCCTGTCCGTTAGCCCGCTAGTGCATCCCCTCCCTGTCCCCTCCACGTGTCCCGGAGCAACTGGTGAGGTGGGGGGAGGCTGGGCGAGGGGGGGGCTGGCCACCTCTCCACAGCCCCCCAGCCTCGCCCCGACCCAGGGGGCCACCCCACTGCCGTTCCGGGGCCACCCGCTGGCCACCAGCCCCTCAGGAGTCAGGGCGAGTGGTCAGGCAAACGGAGCAGCGGGGGGCTCCTCTCCCAGCACCTGCTCCCCACCTCCACCACCTGACAGCAGGGGCTGCAGCGTGGGGGATCTGGGCCTGGGGAAGGGCTTGGTGTTGCCTGTACCTTCTTTTCCCTTTGGAGACCCTCTGGTGGGCCGCTTTGGAGACCCTGAGGATGCAGGGAAAGAGCCCCTGGGTCAGGGCAGAGGGCCCTTGGCCACGCTGCCTGGGGAAGGACCTGGTGGGCTGCCGAGGGGCTGGCTGGGCCCAGAGACGTGGCCTCCTGCGTCACCTCCCACATCACCTCCAGGGTCACTTCCCGGGTCACCTCCTGGATAAGCAGCCCAGCCTTGTCGCTCCCCTCAAGCCCCTTCCACCTGAGGGATCGCGGGGATCTCCCGGGACTGTCCTGGCAGTGCCCGGGGCTCCTGGTCCCCCTTCAGAAACAGCTGTGCACATGCTCCATGTCCCCCAGGGCAGACAGCAGGGGTTGGGGGTTGAGGAGACATCCCTGTGGGCCACAGACGGTTGTCAGGAGGGTCTGCGTCAGGAGCGCTGTGGGTGAAAGGTGCACCCGCCTGGCATAGGGACAGGGCAGGGCGGCCCCACACTGTCCCTCAGGCCGTCCTCTTCTCCCACCAGCCTGCCCCATGGTCCCTGCTCCCCACTCGCTCTCCCTGGGTCCTCCCGGGGCTGCCCAAGGACATTGCCCCCCAGCTTCCCGGTCTCCTGGTCTCCGCAGTCCGCCCCTGTGGACCTGAGCCTGCCCAGCAGAGCCCCAGTTAACCTGCCTAGGAGCCCGGGGACCCCGCTTCACCCCCCAGTGCCCGCTGTGCCAGGCGCCCCTGCCGTGTCCCTGCATCCTCGGGGCTGGAGGATCCGTGGCCCTGGGGACCCCCTCAGCTGAAAGCCCTCCTTTGAGGTGCAGCTTGGGCTCCGGGACCAGAGGGCTTGGGTCCAGCGCCCACCAGCAGCGCATCCAACCCAGCGACTGCCTGCGGTGTCCTCGTCTGTCAAAGGAGGTGGTAGGAGTTCTAACTCCCAGAATTAAGGCTGATGAAAAATGGACGAAGCCCAAGCCGGATTCTTGGAAACAGTGGCTGGATTCTTGTCCCAAACCTCTCCCTGCCAGCCCTGCTGGTTGGGAGCCTGTCCTCCACCCTCCTGGCTCAGAAAGCTGCCCTGGAGCTGTGAGCTCTGGGGTTTGGGTGGATGTTTCTTTAAACAATTGCCTTAGCTCAGGCCATGGTGGTGGGAGGCGGTGCTGGCACCAGGCAGCTGGCCCCTCTCCTCACATTTGCCTCATCTGGGAGAAGCAGATTCTGAGCTTCCCACCCGTGGGCTAGGGCTGCCCCAGGAATGTTCTGTTTCACTTAGCCCCTGTGCTTTCCAGGAGGAGGGGGCCTGGGGAGTGGGTGGGGGGCAATGGAAGAGGCCCCCTCCTCACCCTGGCACATGCCCTCCGCCCACCCTCTGGGCAGCAGGCTGGCTTTTCCCCCTGCTGGGGCCCTGCTGGAAGCTGCATTCCTGGCATAGTGAACGAGAGAC
>PVKY010013077.1:0-11183 GCA_004027775.1 Bradypus variegatus | reverse complement strand
CTCCACATTTTTTTTTTTTTTAATTTGGGGAGGGGTCCAGGGCATTGGCAGCAGTAACTTTCCTTCTCTTCTCAGGGATCCTCCAGGGACCAAAGACTGAGGACACAGAGGAGGGCTCTTCTCAGGAAGGTGGGGTCTCATTTTCTTACCTGGGAGACCAATGTAGAAAACAGATTTGCTGCCCTCTGCATTGCTTAGTCTCTCTACCTAACTGTATCTGGACACCTGAAGCCAGAGTGGAGGAAACTGGGGACATGAAATAAATATTTAAGCCCCTTGAATGTGCCAGGTATTCTACATGCAGATCCTTACATATGATTTGCTGGTTTTCTGATGGGGAAACCGGACTTAGAGAGGTTCAGTAACTTGCCCAGAGTCACAGACCTAGAAAGTGGTGGAGCTGGGATTTGGGGTGGTGTCTGATTCAGAGACTGTGCCCTTGTGCCCGTCCCACTGCCTCTCAGCTGGTACTGCCAAAGCAGCGGAAGAGAACTTGGTCTAAAGACGGCCTTCATTGTTTTATTCTGTGTGATGAGTGAGCTGCAGACAGGTCACACAGGGCTTAAATGTACAGGAATCCTCTGCAGCTCTCTCCCCAGAGCCCGAAGTACCTGCTAATCTATTTATCCCATTCAGTGTCTGATTCTGATTTGCAGAGCTCCCAATTAGATGCTGAGAAGGGATGCAAAATAATTAAAAAAAAAAATAGACATGCATCCTGGCTGCAAGGAGCTCCTGGGATAATCAAGGAGGAGACGCTCCTGTGGAAAGATCAGGAGAGTGCACAGGCCAATTGACACTGGTCCGCCCGCTGGAGCAAGGCTTATATAGGACAGTTCCAAAGTTACCTGACAGACATGCCCAGGGAAGGATTTGTGTGACCCAAGACTTCATCATGGGTCATATTATTTTTTTAATATAATTTTTTCTTTATATTTTGAGAAGGTAATTGATGCAATTGGCAAAAAATTGAAATAGTAGAAAAGGGTAAAAAAGTAGAAAAGGGTGTGCAGTGAGAAGTAGGTCTCCCTCCTTCCCAGCTGTCCCGTTTCCTCTAGAGGGGGTCCACTGTTGATGGTTTCTCATGAATCTTTCTACAGATACTCTGTGCAAATACAGTCATGTGCATGCACATACTCGTTTCCTTTTTCCCAAATGGAAGCACCCTATACATACTGCTCTGTAGTTATTTTTCTTAACAGCTTCTCTGGGAAATCATTTTATATTCCCTTATTTGGAACAGTCTCATTTTTGTGTTGTAGGGCTTTGCATTATTCTATTGGATAAAAGAACCAAAATTTATTAAATGTATTTAACCAGTTGTCACTTATCTACTCCCCTGCCTCCCCGATATTTTAAATGGTGAACTTTCCCAGTGCATTTAGCCTTGTGATATCATAGCAAAAAATAATTTCTTGTAAACTGATTGAAGTTAGTTGAGTAACAAGGTCCTCAGATGGGATGAATGGGGTCTTTGCAAACTGGGGATACAAAGTCCTAGAGAAAAGGGGGCTGAGATGGGTGAGTCAGCAGAGACCCTGCCTTGCCTCTGTCCTGTTATAGTGGTTTCACACACTTATCACACTATGCTGCGACTGTTCATTTGCCCTTCTGCTCCACCACCTCCTTCCCTAGGGCTGTTCTCAGAGTGCAGTCCCAGGCCAACAGGCCGCGGCATCACTTGAGGACTTGTTAGAAATGCAAATTAGCAAATTCTCCCCTATCCCAGACAAACAGAATCAGGAACTCTGGGAGGTGGGACCCAGCAATCTGGGCTTTCCCAAGCTCTCCAGGCCATTCTGATGTGAGGTTTGAGAACCTCTGCTAGACCAGTGGCCCTCTAGACCTGGCTGCACATTAAGGACCCCCAGGGGAGCTGAAAATGTCAGCAGGACCATGCCATACCCCAGACAAGTTAAATCAGAACATTTAGGGGTGGGACTCAGGCATCAGTAGTATTTAAAGCTCCCCAGATGATTCCAATGTGCAGCCAAGGTGGCGGTCAGGCTTCAGGGCAAATTAGTGGGCATCAGACTCACCTGAAGGGCTTGTTAGCTCAGATTTTTGAGCCCCACCCTCAGAATTTGGGATGTAGTAGGTCCGGAGTGGGGTCTGAGAATCGGCCTTTCTAACAAGTTACCAGGTGATGCCTGTAAAGCTGGACCTGGTACCACGCTTAGAACCGCTGTCATGGGACAATGGTTCTCGAACTTGGCTGTTTGTTTGTTTGACTCATTAAGGGAGATTTTTAAAAAAAGAAATTCAGACCTGGGGCCTACTCCGAGAGTCAGATGTAATTTGTATGGGACGGGCCCAGGTGACCCTGATAAGCAGCCAGAGTTGAGGGTCGCCATCCTTGACTGAGCAGCTTGAGGCGAGAGCGGTGGGTTTCTCCTGTGGCCCCAGCTCCCAGCGTGGCCTGGTTCACACTCACACTGACTGCTCAGTAAGGGTCTTCTGAGTGAACGCGAGGGCTTGGTTCCACTCTAGCCACAGAGGCCTCCTGCTAGAACCTGAGGAGTGCTTCAGGGAGGCCTCCCCCGACTCGCCCTGGACTGCCCCTGCAGTTACCGTGTTTTACTGTAATTGCTTATCTCCTTACCTCCTGGATCAGTGTTTTCTTAAGGTGTGGTCTCTGACTCACCTGTATCAAAATCATCTGGGCATGTTAAAATGCAGATTCCAGGGCCCTTTCCCAGACCTATGGAATCAGACTCCCGGAGGTAGGGAAGGGAAGGTGGATTTTAACCCCATGCCTGGGTGATTCTGATTTATGCTCAAGTTGCTCAAGTTCAGTGGCCTGGAGCTCAGAGGACCAAGACCTGGGTCACTGGCAGAGCAAGGGCCAGGCGGATGCAGGGGGCCTTTGGGAAAGGAGCTTTCAGGTCTCAGCTGACCTCAGTGATTTCTTGTGCTGCAGAGCTGGAGGACTCCCGAGATGGGCAGCAGAAGGTGCTGGCAGCTCTGAGGAAAAACCCCACCTTGCTAAAGCAGTTCAGGCCGATCCTGGAGGACACCCTGGAAGAGAAACTGGAAAGCATGGGGATAAAGAGGGTAAGTCCCAGGGTCAATATTTTAGGGATTGGTACCCACAATTTAGACAGAAGCTCTTCTTAAGCTGACAATGATCAATTGTTCTTTATGTTGTAAATGCATTCATGTCATTTGTGGCAGTTGGGGCTCCCCTGGAGTCAAGGAATAGGAACCCACACAGCTTCTGCCTTCCTCTCACTGTAGCAGTGTGGTTTCTTCTCTCTGTTTTCTCCAGCTGCTGCTCATGGCCCTACCTGGTCAATGATGCCCCCACTGGATCCTGACTGCCCAGTGCTCTCCACTTATTGGTTACTTCCTTTTGGGTCCCTAATTACATTTTCTGGCGGAAGGAATTTAATTGGCTCAGGCTTTTGGATGGGTCCTCCTTGGGTTAAGGGTCCACCTCCTGGGCATCATATGTGGGCTACATGGTCACGCCCACTCAGCAGGGGGCTTTGGGTGGGCAGGTCTAGTAAAATTAGTATTTGAATGCCATAGTTCCCTTATGCTTGTTTTAAACCATAGCATACATGTTTTCATTAAAGGCTTCTAAGAAACCTATTATTAAATAATAAAAATACATCTTGTTTTTAAAGTAGCCAAGCATCACATTATTGAAAATATTTGTGTAGAGTAAGACTAGAAAAATAATCACTTAGATTTAATTTGGTAAGTGTGGTCACAGATCTTCAACTGTTTCAGCAGCTTAGGCTAAATTTGGTCCTATGTTCAGACTTGATTATGACATCTTTCTATGCTTGAATGATAGCAATGATTCAGTTGCCTCCCAAGACCTTCCATGAGCCCTGGGTGGATGTCAAAAGCCCAAGCAACTTCCAGTCGGTCTTGGAAGGGTACCTGGCTTTTGTTTTTTGCAGTTAATTTTTTTTTCAAACACTAAGCCATGAACGAACAGTGTGCCTGGCAAAATGATTGTGCCTGGGGAAAAAGAAGGAGAAAACTGTGGTCTCTCACCCTAGGGTTCAGTCAGGTGGGAAGAAAACATATCCCATCTAAGTACCTTATGTTATGAGGCAACCACTTTGCATTATCCTGTTATATACACATTTCAGTGGGGCTATCAAACCCTAAACCATCACACTTTGAGCAACATGTAAGGTCGCTGTCTCATCATCTCCCAGAAAGTGTCAGGCACTGATCATGGTGATTCTCAGCTCAGCAGCAGCAGGCTTGAGAGGTTTAGGGGGGAAGAAGGGAAGCCTCTGCCTCCAAAGATTAAACTTCTGCCTCTTTTAGGATGCAAAGGGAATCTCAGTTCAGACTCTCAGACACCTGGAGTCCCTCCTAAGAGCCCAGCGGGAGCAGAAGGCGGGGAGGTTTGCTGAGTTTCTGAGTCTGCGAGAAAAGCTCATCAAGGAGGCCACCAGCAAAGTGAAAGAGAGACAGAAATACGGGGCTGTGGTGTCCCAGCCAGATGGCAAGCCTCCAGGTAAGCTGGCGAGTGGGCTTGCTCCGGGGCTGTGACCTATGAGGGTTGTGCTCTCCCAGTATTGTTTGCACATGAGGCGGGTGTCATCCCTGCCTCCCATCAGGGGCAATGCACTGATGGTCTGAGCTGGTGAGGTCCTCAGGTTGCTGAATCCAAAGTCTTCTTGGGGAAACAGAGCCCAGGGGGAGGGGAGACATTTGTTCAGGGTCACTTGGAGTTGGAGGGAGAACCAGATCTAGACCTTGTGGTCAGTCCTAAACTCTCTCTTAGACATGCTGTCTCACTTAGCAGTTTAAATTCAGCTCTGCTTTATTTGCTTTGACTGCAAGTTGAAGCTTCTGTCCAACAAATAGGAGCCCCATTCAGTGTCTGAGTCTAGAAACCAGGCCTGCCAGTGCTGGTAACACTGAGGCTGCCAGCAAAGGCCGATATAAACCAAATGCAAACCTCCTGAGAGCACAGACATTCCTTGCTCTTGGAGCAGTGGAGGGGCAGGAGAGGCTGGGCCAGTTCTGTATGTGGACAGATCCTCAGAGCTCAGGCTTGGTTCCCTGAGCCCAGTCTAAGCTGCTACTTTGCACTTGTCCTTGTCCCTAAGAGATCATGAGAAGGGAAGGCCCTTGTGGTGTGGATGAGAACACTGGAGTCTGTCCTCAGGTTGCTTATGGAGCAAGGGAACTTGTATTCTTCATAAGTTTAAGAGTCTTCCCTTTCTGGAGGATTCCTAGATCCACTGGACTGTTGTAATTGGAGGTTCTCAGGAGGGTTTCAGTGGGCCCAGGTTCTCTCCCACAGGGTGATGCTCAGTTATGGGCATATGCAGCCAGTGGGTGGTCAATTCAGATTGCGCAGACCCAATCTGAATGCTTCATGCATAGGAATTTTCCAGAGTGTATCTGCATAACTCTGGGGACATGAGAAATGATTTTAGTTGGTACATGGACCAATACTTCTAAAATTTAATTTTTATTTTTCTTCATGTGAATTAGAAAAAATATTGCTAATATCTAGCCTGTGATCTCTTGGAACTTGTTACCTGGAGAAGGAGAAAGCAGGTATTTTATGTTTAAAAATGGTGTCATTTTATATAAAAATGCTAAATAGATAACATGGCAGTTGGTATGAGAATATGGTAAAAATTGTGTTGATCTGAGAAGTTTTATTCTGTTTAGTTTAAACTTCTAGTCTTAAAACCTCTAAGGAAAGGACAGTTCTTCATCTTGCACAGTAATCTCAGGCAGAATACTCTAATTTCAAAGGCTGTTTGTCCTTGTTGCTAACCAATCTTTAATGCTTTGATTTAAACTCATGTTCCTCTGCACATTGGCCCAAATGTTTGTTTGTTCATTTTATTTATTGAGGGCTGGAGTTGCCATCTCATCTGGGAAACTAGGTGATGAGCACAGGGGTGGAGGGGACAAAAATTCAGGGAAGATGAATGGAAGTGCCCTCCAAGTCCCAGCTTCCAAGAGAAAGGAAAGGTGTCTTGCCCCTTCTAGGTGCCAGTCTCCCACTCCAGCCCTTTTTCCTGTTGTCAGAAAGCAGGGACTGAGAGGCTTGCCCTTGCCTGTTCTTGTGGTACTGCCTTCTCTGGGGTGTGAGGTGAGCAGTGTTTTCATGGCAGACTTTGTAGATCTCCCTCCAGCTCTGCATCCTCATGTTCTCTTTCTGGGACTCACAAGTGCTGCTCACATTGCACCTCTTATCGTGTGTTGGAGCAAGGCAGTGGTAAGAGCCCTGGATTTGGGGCAGACCAACGACCTGGGTTTGCATCACTCACTCACTTCCATAGAATCTTGGGCAAGTCTCTTAATCTCTTGAAGCCTCTGTAAAGGAGGGAAAATGATACCCTCTCAAGATGCTTGCGGGATATGTGGAGGTTATGGAAAGTGCTTAGCTTGCTGTCTGATGCAGAGTAGTCATAAGCTATTGTTATTGTTGTTGTTCTTGTCCTTCTGCAAGATTTTCTTTGCCTTTCCCTTCTCTTCAGTTCACTCTTTCCTAGAAGGTCCACTTCTGAGTAAATGCATTCTCTGAGAGCAGTGCATTTCAAGCATTTTTGACTTTGAACTATAGTAAGAAAAGCATTTAAAATTGTGACTCAGTTCACACATGTGAGTTTCATGGAACAGTACTTGCTATGACTCCCGTGATGTATTTTCTCTTTTCTTCGCTTTCCATAAAAATGTTGCTGATCCTGCACCCCCTCCTCTCATGGGTCCTGATGCAATTTGGAAATTAGAGGTGCTGTGACTAATTGTATGCCTTTGGCACTGGCCACAGACAACGTTTGGGAGGTTGGTTGTGGATCCTGAAGACCCGTGTGGTCCTGTGGTGACCTCTGGTGGCAGCGTGGCCTTCCTGCAAGGCTGCTTGCACTCCCGTGGCTGCACCTCGGGTGGGTAGAGAGGGGAGGTGGTGTGGTCAGCCTCTAGGATGGCTCTGGGAGTGAGCTTCAGAAATACTGGGCTCCTCTTTAGACTCACTGACTCCTGCCTGTCTCCTGTAATGATGATAAAACTCTGGAACACCCGTTTTGCCTCTGGTCTCTGATGAAACCATGGTTTCAGCCCTGTGTCTTACAACATTAGGGGTTGAAGTTGGGCTAGTGGCAATGGGACATCTTGGGGTGGGAGGTAACAAATCTGCTGTGGTTGTTATGGGGTGAGGGTGACTTGTCCATTTCCAGTGTGTTGGAGCCTTCTCCTACATCCAATAAGGCTTGAGGGCCCAGCGTGCTTGTGCTCTGAAAGCCATTCCTATCTCTATTTCAGTCAAAAGCCAGCGGAGCCCACTGGTCACCCAAGAGGTGCTGCCAAAGTCCAGGACCCTGCATGTAGCATCGCCACCCAAGCTGGCACAGCCAGCCAAGCCAACTCTGCAGAGCCGTGACAGCCTTGGCCCTGACCTGAAGCAGGTGCCCTCCTCAACTCCACGCCCCAGAGTGCGCAGACCTGCTGGCCCCCCTGCGTCCCTGGGGCCTGGGCTGAGGTGAGCCCCACACTCTGCACTGTAGCCCAGGCCTGCGGTGGTGGCTCCCAACCTCAGCATCCCACAGGTTTCTGCAGACAGGTGAGTGGCAGAGGCAGATGTGAACAGGAGGTTCCTCAGGTGTGGTCCAATGGTCCAACCTGAGCTCCAAAGAAGAAACCGGGTATCCTTTGCTCCCAGCTGAAGCTAATGTCCCTTCCCTCCCTCATCTCTTGCCCAAGCCCTAGTGGCCACACTGGAAGGGCTGGTCAGGCAGAGCTGCCTCCCTTTGAGCGTCCCCTGAAGGGGGAAGTCGGTGTGGCTGCCACCAGGGTGGCTCCTGGCTGTTGCCTGGAGAGAGCAGGACTGGTTCTGGGCAAACCAAACAGACTTGCAGTGTGGTGAAGCCTGGCTTTTAGAACTTATTTCTGACCAGCGCATCTCTCATCTTTTCTTCTCTATGTGGATGTCTCAGTACGCCCCCCTTCAGTTCTGAAGAGGACTCGGAAGGAGACCCTGTACAGAGCGTGTCTCTTCCGCCTCCCCAAGCTCACTCCAGGGTGGCGGCCCAGCCCGAGGATGACTGGGATTGGTCAGACTCAGAGACCTCGGAGGGAAACCCCCTGCCCCCTGGCAAGGCCTCAGGTGGGCTGGCTTCATCGGGTGAGTGGGCCGTGGCCCCTGGGTAGCCCTTCCCCAGCCCAGGCTGCTCTAGGCCTGGAGACACCCTTCCGTTCTCTTCAGCCTTTCTGATTTTGCATCTCTTTATTGTGATTTGGAGAGAATGATCCCTCCCTCCCACCAGATATTTCTTGGGATACCCCCGAGATATCAAGAGAAAGATTGAAATGGAATGAGGTTATTTTGCTCCTTTTTCTGTCATTGAGTTATTTAACTGTTGGAGGTGGTCGGGAGCCTACTCTCCCCTTTTCCTTCCCAGGTTCTTATCAGTGGAGAATAAACATGGACAGGGCCCAGTGATGCCTAAGGTGTAGGCATGCTATGGCTGGATGGAGAACAGCCAGCACCCGAGACCCCAGTGGGAACCCCTCCAGCCTCCCCAAATCCAGACCGTGACTCTACTTGAACATGTGGCTGAGCTGGCAAAGCGGATCCTGAGAGGGCTTAAACAGGCAGCTGTGCGGAGGATTCCAGCTGACCTCCAAACACACGTGCAGGGAGAGGGTCAGAGAGAAAGAGCAAGTCAGCATTGCCTTTTTAATGCATTGACCCTCCTGCTGGGGAAACATGGCCTGGGGGATGTTGCAGTCCCTCCCCTCTGGTTGGCTGCTTCTCCCAAGGGTAGGAAAGAAGAAGAAGGTAGGGAGAAAAGCCAAGAGGGTGTCCCTTCTGTGCACACCCATTCTAGAGCTTTGAGGTTCCCTCCTTTTTGGAACTCTGGGGCAAAGGAGAGAAGGGCTTTCCTCTTGGTGTCATTTCTGGGTGCTCACCACATGCTGGGCCCTGTGCTGCTCTCGTTTACTCCTCACACCGCCGATGAGGTAAAGCCCACCTCTCACATCCTCAAAGAGTAGAGACCAAGCCTCTGGGATGCTAAGTGACTCGCTCCAGATCACAGAACTAGCGTCATGACAAGTGGAGATTCCATGTTATAGTTCTGAAGTTAATGTAAGGGAGTCATTTTAAATATTTGTATGTAAAATAAGATTTTACCCAAGAAGGACTGCCATTAGCTGTGTTGCCAATTTTAAGAATACCGGCACTAACTTTTATGCTGCCTGAGTTTGTTAGCACCAGGTGGAGAGGCTGTGGTCAGCTTGGTGAACCATCACCGGTGAGAGCAGCCTCAGGGCAAAGTTAGGTTATGACTTTAAGGAAGCACAGTTTACCACAAGGAACAACGAAAGCTTGACAAATATGGTCTAACAAACATAACTTTTTGCAAAAATATAGGGGAAAGTGTGATCTCCCAGGTAACCTTGAGATGGAGGGTGACAGCCACAGGAGGTAAAAATAAACCTTTACAGTGGCTGCCTTAGGTGTCACCAAAGGTCTTTGGGCTTAGCAGTCCTCTTAATTTTACAGAAAAGTTCTTTGCCCTTTTCAGTAGAAACACAGAAACTTAACTTTTGATAAGAAGGGCATCATGGAGTTTTAAGCTAAGTATTGTGTTAACTGGAATGAGATTATTCATTAAACTTATCATTTTTTTATCTAACAGCTTACAATGACTAGTTAATCATATTTCTTCCCAAAACAACTGTGACAACTCCCGTTCTTTCAAGGTTTTCTTATAAAGCTGCTGAGGCCTGTAGCTTCTGGCTTTAGTTACATTTTCTAGCCAAGGCTTAATTAAGGAATATGGAATTTCTGATTTGATATTTCCAAAGTTAGCAAGTAGAAGCTCTAGGATTTAAGCCAAGGTCTGTATGATCTGCAGAATCCATGCTTTTAATGGCCTTTGTGGTACTCTGTCATATTCACAGCCTCATCCAAGCCTGCTAACCCATCAGAAACTGCCAGAATCAGATCTTTGGAGAGGTGCTGATGGTCTGCCAGGCAGGGTGTTGGGGCAGAAAGAGCACTGAACTGGGAGTCAGGAGTCCTCAGACACGAATCTGGCTCTGTCACTTGCTACCTGCTTGTCATTGTGCAAGGGGTGGTTCTTTGGTTGTAAAATGAGGTATTTGGACAAGATGATTAATGAGGGAGTGAGGAACAGTACTTGGTATGTAGTAGAATCTTAATAAACATTTCTTGAATTAATCAGTAAACCAAGGGTTGTTGTGGCTCCAAAAGCCTGTTCAGATCCTCTAACCTTTGAATCCTGGAAGGTTGTGGGTAGCTCCCTGCTTCTTGGTCATTCCTGAGGTCTGGATGTCCATCTTGATTAACCACATCGCCAGGCATCCGTGGATAAACTCTGTCACCGCTTGGTCCCCCTGTCTGCATGGAGCTCTGCAGAAAGCCTGCCTCACCTGCAACCTGCCTGTGCTGATTTACTTCCATGCTAGTTCTTCATGTTTCTGTGTGAGGCTGTTGAAGGAGGGCAGGTGTGCACATGAGCCATGCCTGTACCAAACTGAGCAGAGCTCCTGCTTCAGCCTCCCATTTAGAAGGAAGAACAGCTTCCCAAGCCTCCATCACTGGACATATCATTATGTCTATACAGCTAAATTTTCAGGATAGTCAGAACATCTTTTCACTGGGCACACATTGACCTGGCACTTCTTTCTCTTTGTCCCTCTTCTTTGAGGTTGCCCCATCTTCCTCCTCCTGACCCTTCTCCACACTCCTTCTATCCTGGATACAACCCATATGGATGAAGCATTTGTTCTCCAGGCTTTTCTTGCTGACACAGCCACTTACTGTCCTTCCAGGAACACTGGTGCAGTCGATGGTCAGGAACCTTGAGAAGCAGCTTGAGGCTCCGGTGAAGAAGCCTGTTGGAGGGGTCAGTCTGTTCTTAATGCCCAGTGCTGGGCCACAGAGCACTGCCACACCAGGAAGAAAGCCTCAGGTAGGGTATAGGATGCTTGGAGGTTGCCCTGCAAATCCCCACAGAGGCAGCTCTGAGTTTTGGATTTCTGGGGTGAGGGCTGGGGAAGGGTGCAGCAAATGGCAACCTTGGCCCTAGTGGGACATTGCAGGAGACCTCACTGCTTTCCTCTTCCCTTGTCCCAGTGGAAAGGCATGTTGTCTTTTGTTCATTGTACAAGCAACTGCTCAGTAGATTTGGTATCTCCCAGCTAACTCGTGCTCCCATTTC
>PVKY010013076.1:0-11185 GCA_004027775.1 Bradypus variegatus | reverse complement strand
ACTCTTCCCTATTCAACTTTCTCTCTGAAATC
Source organism: Bradypus variegatus (assembly GCA_004027775.1). Classification (NCBI taxonomy): domain Eukaryota; kingdom Metazoa; phylum Chordata; class Mammalia; order Pilosa; family Bradypodidae; genus Bradypus; species Bradypus variegatus. The sequence goes on along the minus strand of PVKY010013076.1, from coordinate 11,153 downwards.
ATCTAGGATATGGCTAGACACCAGAGGTATTTCTGACCACAGAATAATCTGATGCCCTTTGGTGGTGGGGCAGTTTTATCCTATCCCAATAACAAGATAACTACTGTATTTCAAACTGGCAGTAAGGAGCAGCTGCTTTCAGCAGTTTTCAAGTCAAAACGCAAGAGGCTTTCACAAAGAAACTATTTGATTTCTGCCAAAAGCTGCAGTCTGCTTTTGTTCCAGTAGCACAGACTTATAATAGCCAGGACTTAAGAGCCCAGAGGCATGGCCTGAGCTTGCACTATTCTATCAGGCCACTGCTCAAATTAAGATTTCTTTCTCAAACATTGTTGGAAAGGGTCAACTGTATTCCTAAATAAGGAGTAAGATTTTGTCAGTACCTGAATAATCCTAATGTTTATGCTTCTTGCTTATTTACAGGGTCTTTGTGAAATTATATCACATAGTTTAAGAAGTGTGTCTGGTGGCTCCAGCCCACATGATACCCAGGAATTTCTCAGATTAAGCTGGCCTTGAATGCTAGCTGGATTTATCTGCCAGCCCTATTTTATTATGAATCACTTGAAGGTCTTTAACATCTATTGAGCCTACTCCTGTGAGGAAGCACTTACCATGATATTATGATGGCAAACTCAAATACTCCTGTGGCAATAGAAAAAATGTAATCCGTTTCATGAGAATGGAAATAGTGGCTATTTTCATATAGTTTTTCAAGAATCATCTAAACAGCTCCACCCAGTTGAGCCACACTTGTCATTTTTCTCCATCAAGCCCACTTTCTTTCACATGACATGATCTTTTCCTCATCATGCAACCACGTGTGATTACTGAGCCAGCAAGTCAGTTACTACCTCCTGTATATTCTCTTGGCTTCCCAAGAGCAAAGTTTTATAAAATGCCCAAGGCTAGGGAGCCCCATTATCACCTCACCCATGCCTGTGTTAAAAGTGTTAAATTCAGTGTGCCCATTAGGTACTCAGAAAGCCATTTGAAGATTTCTTATACTCAAGGATGCCCAACTTCAGAAGGGACATTCTACTCATGAGGGTAAAGTAAAATCCCTCCCAAGACCGCTTCCCCAAATTTCTGCTTTCATCACTGCAGCCAAAAAAAACAAACAAACAAACAAACAAAAAAATCCTACATCTGGAAGCATCTGCTCACAAAATTCGCAGCCACTAGATAAAACGACCCAGTGCATTAAAAGAATACACTTGGGACTCAGTAATCACCTGACCATTTCCACCAGTTACCTGCATTGCTTACCTGTAATCAGTGCCTTTAATTGCCTTACTTTCCAGGTGAATAAGATATCTCTACAGATAAACATAGAAGCATAAGGCCTGGTGACCAGAGAAACCGATCTTAGAGTTTTCTCCTTCTATAATTCCTTCTTTTAAAGGTCTTGCTTTTACCAAAGCTGCTAATGACAACCAGGGATGGAATTGGTCACCATCTTGCCTTTTGCCTGCAGCTAGCTATGAGTCCACTTAGACAGTTTTCCCAGATCTAAGTCTTTTTCTTCTCAATTCCATTGATGAGATGTCACTTATAATTTGCCTCAAAGTTTAGTCACTTCATGCCACATGTTCTAGGGCAATCAGTCAAGACCAGCAGGAAAAAACTTGTACCACAACAAAGTCATTTTATTGACCCCATCGCAATGAAGGAGATGGCACACCAGAGAAGCAGTGGGGCTTTTTTCCAAACAGAGAAAAAAATAGTAGTTAAAGGAATTAGGAAGGAGTTTAGGTGCAATTTAAATGAAGTAGTGCTTAGACAGGATCGAAGCAAATCAGGGCTGTATGAAAATGGGATCACCATCAGGTGTAGACCCAGGGTCCTGTTCACTTGGAAACAACAAAGCTAAGATGGATGTGGAATGCTGAGTCTAGAAATCCCTTACTTAAGCCACTCCCTAGGATATGAAGTGAGACTGCTTCTGGGCCAGAGTGACTTAGATCTTCCAAAGAAAAACAAAAACAAACAAACAAAAATGGGATGACTCATTTCTACGACATAATTTCAAAAAGCAAATTTTCCGATAGTCTGAGGTTTTAAATAACAGTTTCTTGAAGAGTAACAATGCAGTAGTCCCTCAAAGAAAGGAGTTCCTGATGCTTTATAGTCGCAGGGTGTCCAGGAGAAATATTACTTCTTGATAACCTGCAACCAGCTTTATTTGTGTCCTCTATTCCAGCCTGATAAATGGCAGGGAAGCTTTAAAAGCTTGAGTCAATTTTTAATTTCTCACAAGGATGGGTAGGTGGCAGTCTTGGTATCGAAGTCTCAATTCCCCATTTTTCTTGCCAATAGGTATATCTCAACCATTATGCTAAGGCCCATGAGTCTGAAAGACCATCTTGCCAACCATGACAATCAGACTTAACATGCAAAATGAGATTGTCAAATCAGATTCACATTAACCATACAAGCTAACCAGTAACCACACTCCACGTGGAGAGGGAAAACGCAAGTGTATTTCACTTCACGTATCCCTTGGAGGGAGAAAACCTCCCTCCTTCACCTGTTTGGCATATGTATGATGTGTATGACACATCATAGGTGGCCAATTTATAGTTGTATTAAATGAATAATCAGTCAGGAAAAAATGTAAGTCTAAACAGACTTACAGCCTGGGTCCCACACTTTTATATACCCATAAACCTGTTCTATTCCCCATGTTCTCTTAGTTATTCCATGGAATTCATGTTATTACTATAAGTTCCTAAGCAGCAGCCCTAATCTGGCTTGTTACTGGGTCTTCTACTATTTCCTAAAATAAATGTAAAAACATCCAGTTGTAATGTTGCTTATGATTACTCTTTATGTGAAAGCAGATAAACTGCCTGAGAGTGGGAAAGAGATTGGCAGCATGTAGACATGATGTAATAAAATGAGGACACATTCTGATCCCACTGGAGAAACTGCAAAAGGTCCAGTCTAAGCATGTGCCTGATTCCCTCTTAGTGATGTCTCTAACCTGACAGGAAATGGTTAAACCACGTCATTAAATCTGCAAAGAAAAAAACTTATTGTCAAGAAGTTTCTACAGAAGGAATCATAATGTTGTTTCCTTAATACCTACATGGGAGGAATAAGTTTCAAATGACACTATTTCAGTGGGATCAAAGAGAATATGGAATTTAGGTTCCTGAAACCTGAGATTAGAGAGAAGATACTCAAATCCTGTCCAAAATCTTTACAAGATGCAATACTGGATATGGGAATGGTTGAGTTGTCTGTTCTAGAATAGCAAAGAAACAAGGATCTGTTTTTTGTCCTTTTTGCATTATGATGTAAAGTAACCAAGTCTTCCAAGAAAGAAGAGGCCAGTTTCTCACCCAGGGGCTTCTTGGCACAGATCTTTGAACAAGGTGCCAAGTACTGAGTCAGACACCTAAGAGTACAAAGCAACACTCAAAAATGGCTTCTTAGAATTTACATTGCATGAGTACAAAACCAAGCCCCTTCCTTTACTCCCATGTGTTCAACAACATGTTTCTTTTATATTTCCTCATCATTAAGATTTTTAATTCATTGTGGTGCTGTGAGATTTAAATAACATCAATATGTGAAATCTATATCACAATCTGTAATACATACTCTAACAACACATTTTATAATGATAATACATGAAAGTCAAGAAGGAGAGATAAATAATCCATGAATAAAAATGCTGTACTGACCCTCAATGGATTTCAACCCCCCTCTATACATCCTGGAAAACTCTCAAATAATCTCCCCCAAGGTAGCCTCATTATGAAGTCTTTACCATTATGTAAAATTTTCCAAAGAAAACAAGAAATTTTCTGATTAGAAGCTAACATATACAGTTACCTGGTCACACGGTAGCTCTTCTCTTGGTCTTTCTAATAATGTTTCTACTAAAGATGAAGTATCCCTTATATGCCAATATGCCAAGAGCCATGCAAATAAAATTGTTAACCAAGAAGCTGTAATCTCTCAGCTCCTCTGCTGTCTTATGTGTTAACTGGCTTTGGAAAATCAAAAGGAAATAGAAAAAACTAAAAAAAATAAAAAATAAAATAAAATAAAAAAAGGAAATAGAAAGCAATGAGAAAAATACACTTTTCTCATGCCATCTCACTCTCTGTACCCCGCAAAAAATATTGGTTAACATCAGGATAAGGAACCCAGGGATTCCAGGAGCCAAATTGAAAAAACACTTAGAATGGGGTGTTCTTACTAAATTTAGTGATGATAGTAGCAGCAGTAATCACAGTAGGAGCAACAGTGGAAGTGCCTGCAGAGGCAGCTGGGATTAAGAAGAAAAGATCCAGATGAGACATTTGACTTTCAGAGAATGATATTTGTCCCCTCCAGGCTTGGCCATGCATTCCTCAGTCTGATTTGAACTCTGAAAATCTGTCATCAATCCATCATACCTTGGCACTGGCCTTACCCTGACCATTTTCCTCTGGTCTTGCCCTTCTTAGCACTGCCCTTGGTAAAACCAAAAGAATCTGGGCTATCTCTCCAAAGGCACCTAGGCTGATAGAAGAGACTGGCAAATACATTGTCCCAGGCAGGAGCAAAAAGATCATATCATTAAGAACCTTGCACTTATGGCAAAAAGACAAAAATCTCCACACTCTGGAGGATCAAAACAGTTGGGATGTTCCTGCATGAGCATAACACACACACTATTTAGAATCCACAGGGACTACTTATACCCTACACCAGAGCTACTGACAATAACTGGATAGCTCCTCTCCAAGCACACACTCTAACGATGTTGACTCAGGCCCCATTCAGGAGAGAGGATATTTTTAAAATTGGACCACACCTGGCAGGTAGGACTAATATGAGGCACAGCATATGAGATCTTACTGGATCCCACACACTTATGACCAAAGGAAACAAATCCCTGAGTTATAGAGCGGCAAAGGGGAGTTCTTTGTTAGAACTACACACACATAATAGAATGTGCAGGATACTTTGGGAGAGGCTCAAGTATGTCTGGGGCTTCTTGTCCTCAACCTTGGCTTCTAGGTTAGATGAGGAAAAGACACCAAGCTGAGAAACAGGGATATGCTATTACAAGGGACACAAGATCTCTTCTTCCCCTCATCTCCCATCCTACCTTCCCATCTGGTGCTAATGCTCAAGAAATTGCCCTCATCTACAAATTACCTTCAGTAATCACATCCTTTTGCACACTTCTGGGACCAACTGCCCTCTCTTCACACAATGGCTCTCTGTTAAACTCTTCAAATTATGATAACCAAAAGGCTTCACATGCATGTCCCCAAAATTCTCGGGCCACAATATCAGTCCACATTACCTTGTCCTCACTGCCAATGACAAGTAATTAGTCCACCATTTGTATTTCAGAGATACCCACCAAAATATGTTTATACCTTAATCCTCAGAACCTATACATATATTAATGTATTACCTGACATGACAAAAGTAACTTTGCAGATGTGATTAAGATAAGAACCCTGGGAAGAAGAGATAAGTTTGGATTTTCCAGGGAACTTGATGTAATCACAAAGGTCCTTAAAAGTAGAAGAGACAGTAGAGAGAGGAAATGTGAGTTTAAAGAATGATCAGAAAAATACAAAGTTTTTAGCTTTGAAGATGGAGGAGAGTCAGCGTCCATATCCCGAGTCCCGGCCTCGCGCCTTACTCCCCAGACAACATGAGCTTCACCACCCGCTCCACCACCTTCTCCACCAACTACCGATCCCTGGGCTCGGTCCAGTTGCCCAGCCACCGCGTCCGGCCGGCCAGCAGCGCAGCCAGTGTCTATGTGGGCACCGGGAGCTTGGGCTCCCAGATCTCTGCGTCCCGCTCCTCTAGCTCCCGGGGTGGCTGGGGGTCCGGGGGCCTGGCCGGCGGGGTGGCAGGGGGTCTGGCGGGAATGGGGGGCATCCAGGGCGAGAAGGAGACCAGGCAAGCCCTGAACGACCGCCTAGCCTCCTACCTGGACAGGGTGAGAAGCCTGGAGACTGAGAATAGGAGACTGGAGGGTAAAATTCGGGAACACCTGAAGAAGGGACCCAGGTCAGGGACTGGAGCCACTACTTCAAGATCATCAAGGAACTGAGGGCTCAGGTCTTTGATATTTCTATGGACAACACCCTCATTGTTCTGCAGATTGACAATGCCCAGCTGGCTACTGATGACTTCAGAGACAAGTACAAGACTGAGCTGGCCATGTGCCAGTCTGTGGAGAATGACATCCATGGGCTCCGCAAGGTCATTGATGACACCAATGTCACTTGACTACAGCTGGAGACTGAGATCAAGGTTCTCAGGGAGGAGCTGCTCTTCATGAAGAACCATGAGGAGGAAGTAAAGGGCCTACAGGCCCAGATTGCCAGCTCTGGGCTGACCGTGGAGATGGATGCCCCCAAGTCTCAGGACCTCAGCAAGATCATGCAGACATCCGAGCCCAGTATGATGAGTTGGCTCAGAAGAACTGAGAGGAGCTGGACAAGTACTGGTCTCAGCAGATTGAAGAGAGCACCACAGTGGTCACTTCTCAGTCCACTGACATAGGAGCTGCTGAGATGACAGTCATGGAGCTGAGACGTACTGTCCAGTCCTTGGATGTCAACCTGGACTCCATGAGAAACCTGAAAGCCAGCCTGGAGAACAGCCTGCGGGAGGTGGAAGCCTGCTATTCCCTGCAGATGGAGCAGCTCAACAGGGTCCTGCTGCACCTGGAGTCGGAGCTGGCACAGACCCGGGCAGAAGGGCAGCGTCAGGCCCAGGAGTACAAGGCCCTGCTGAACATCAAGGTCGAGCTGGAGACCAAGGTTGCCATCTATCGCCACCTGCTAGAAGACGGAGAGGACTTCAGTCTCAGCAACACCCTGGGCAGCAGCAACTCCATGCAAACCATCCACAAGACCACCACCCGCAGGATCGTAGGTGGCAAAGTGGTATCTGAGACCAATGATACCAAAGTTCTGAGGCACTGAGGCAGCAGAAGCAGGGTGCCCTTTTGGGAACTGTTGACCAATAAAAGCTTCTGCATCTTAAAGAGAAAAAAAAAAGAAGATGGAAGAAAGGGAAGATGAACCAGAAATGTGGAAACCCACTAGAAACTGGTAAAACAAGGAAATGGTTCCTCCCCTAGAGCTTCCAGAAAGGAACACAGTTCTGCCAATGCCTTGATTTTAGCCTGATGAGACCCATGTTGATTTTCTGATCTTGGGAACTGTGCTTCAGTAAATTTATGTTGTTTTAGTACACTACATGGTAGCAAATAGAAAACTAATACATTAGAAATACACATACAAATGTATAAACAGCAGATGTTTTGTGTTCCACCAGGAACTTTAGAATCCAGAATATGGCGTGCCTAGTTTTCTGTTCAGGAATACTTTAAACATGAAAAGTTGCTATTGAAGCTGACTACGTGACAGGAGGCTGGTGATGGAAAATGGTTGCTGCAGAAAAAAGATGAAGTGCAAGTCACTCACCAGTGGGCCTGGGGTCAAATGGAGCAGCTGTTCTAACTTCTAAAAGAGTAGGAAGAAAAAGTAGATATGAGATGAAGTCTGGCTTGGGAGTCAAAGGCATAACCAAATAAAGATGCTTTGTCTTTGGACAAAGGTTCACATAATATAAAAATCCCAGAAAAAAAATGTAAAATATCATATAGATGGTCACTTTTACTTTCCTAAAATAAATCTCTGATACCCTTGCTAAACAGATTCTATTGAGACTGGGATCAGACTTCCAGAGTCATGCACTGACTGATAGGAGCATAGAGCAAGGTAAGGATTTGACTGAATTAGGAAAAGCATAAGGCTGGAGTTAGCTCCAACTTGGATGATCAGTTAAAGAAGTGATTAGCCCAGGGAATGGGGATTCCAGCACTCTAGGCAACCCACAAACCCAAATTCACACAGAGAGGATATCTTGATATACAGCTTCTCCAAGCCATATTTTCAGGTAAGAATCTATGCTTATGACCAGAGACCAAGATGATGGAAACTCCCACCAGTACTAGAAGAGCTAAGAGCTTCATGATGAAGAAGAGCAGGGAAGGAACACTTCAGAGCCAAGGCGTAAGTCAGTTGCTGGCTTCAGGATCCTAGATCTTGTACCATATAGACACAGAGCAACAATTAGGAGCTGCCACACCAGAATCCGGGTTAGTTACCGCCAGGAGCAGTTGGTGTTTAGAGCAATCACTATAGAATCAGCAGTTCTGCCAGAGGCCTTTTACAAAGCTCATGAGTTTCAAGGCCTTGACTCTAATACAAGTTTCAATTCAAGAATTCCCCAAGTTAAATATTTTCCAGGTAACAACTTTTCTTCCAGATATCCTCTTGCTTGTGTGATACGGCATTATAATAACCAGCTCTTCTGGCAAGATGAAAATGCCTCATAAAGCCATCTTTCTGATTTACACCTGCCTACATTGTCCCATTAGAATTGATAAGTGTATAGCTTGCATGGCCCTAAGTAATGCAAGAGTTATGCAGTCTAAACCAAGAACCATATCCTCTGTATTATAGAAGCCACTGCCTCCCTCCTATACATGTGGTTGAAAATATTTGACATCCCTGTACAGAATGAGCACATCAGGGTTCTGAACTAAGAACCATAAATGAAGTACATCATATCCACATGACAACAAAGCATGGGCACCAGTGTGGGCTCCAAGGATGGTTTCTGAGCATCTACTCAAGTACGATACAGAGTATGCAAAAGCTTTTTCTTTGGTTGGTTGGCTATAATTGTTAAAAAGTTCTTCTTTTTGTTTATACAAATTATGTCTTTTGTTACACCCCATCATTGGGAGGATATCTGCTGTCTGGAGACCCTTGAACATCCCTTCCTTTTCTACAGAAGAGTGTATCAAGCAACAATGGCCAATGAAATCGCCATCAAGTTCTGGAATGGAAAACAGCAGAAGGACTTCCTGAAAAGATGGTCCTCAATGTTAGGAAGTCAGCTGAGTTGTCTTGAGTAACATCATGACAGCTACATGGCCCACACTGTCATCTGTAGTGAAGGTAGCCAGAGCAAGAAATGGCACCAGGGACTATATATTCCTTTTACATTTTTCTCTTCTACAGCATAAAACAGTGCTAAAAAAAAACATATTCTTGAGGTCACATGAAAGAAAAATTAAAAGGAGCTAAAGAAGGATGTAAGACAGAAATGAAAGATACTTTCCGAGTATACCCAGTGTGGGATAAACTCTGCCAGCCCGCACTGTCAGACTTTCTCAATAAAACTGGACACAAAATTCAAGGGTCATCCAGAGGATGGTCATTTTTTGAGGGCACATTGTGTGCCGCCCACTGTCCTATGCAATTCAGAGGCATTAAGACCTACCACATAGAGTTAATGCCAGGTTTAGCTTGCTGAGGAAAGATTAACATGTAAAATTAAAGTCCAAAAAGTTCTGGCCCTCTCATCCAAGGTAATGTCAGGGAGTGGCAAGGAACAGGACTACAGGCTCCAACCAAGGCTTCGACAGGAGTATCTCAACCTTTTCTGTTTTCTACATCAGGTTTCAAAGTAAAATTTGAACAAAGGACTTGGAGGCTTTATTTTGCAATAGATATTGGTCTGGTGTCTTGATAGCTTACATTGCAGTGCAAAAATTCAAATAGAGATAAATACATGAAAAAAAAGTCATCCGAACTTCCACCATGAGATAAACACTTTTAATATTCCAGTAATTATATTTTTCATAAAGATTTTATATACATATGAGCACATGTGTAATAATTTTATTCAAAATAAATAAATTACATTTTTCTATATATATTTTTTGAGTTTGGAGATGAGGACATTTCTGTCCTCCCTCTCATGTCTAAATTGCACATTATTATAACTACCACTCCCAAGTAGTCAATGTTAACTGTGAACTACATGTTTCCCTAGATTTTATCATGTTCCCATTATCATTTGCAACTGTAACTATTACATATTTACATGTATGTGTTTGTGTGTGAGTCTTAAACAATGCAACACAAAAATGGCATAACTACATCTTAGAAATATGGCTTAGTCAGCTGTTAGATATCTATTTCATCCTTTCCAAGTTGTTTTATTTTCCTCGGGTATGTATTGGCATAATTTATTCACCCTTTTCCTGTTGATGGGAATTCAAATTTCCAGATTCTTCTACCACAGACCATGCAGCATTTAGTTACTAAAGGTTTTCATATCTATGTGATAGATTTTCAAGCACTTTGAAGCAAAGAATTTGTATATTTTTACTTTTAATAGATATTATCCAAGTGCTTTCCCAAACAGCTGTAAAAATTAAATATTTTCAGCAGCAAAAATTGAGACCAGAATGTTACAAGAATTTCTGCCAGCAATAAATGAGATCTCAGTTCTAATATTTGCCAATCTGATAGGCCTTAAGCAAGGTTTGTTATTTTAATTTGCATTTCCCTGAGTACTGGTGAGCTTTGGCATTTCTTCTGATATTTATTGACCAGTTAAATTTCCTCTTTCATGATTTGCCTATTCAAATGCTTTATTTTTTTTGGTTTGATCATTTTCAGGGCTTATATAACAACTATTAATGTTTTCTTTCATAAAAATCTCATGTTCATAACTAACACTTGATTTTTAACTTTATTCAAAATGTATTTTGCCATAAAAAATTTTTTAGATTTTTTTTAATTTAAGCATTGTTAGCTTTTTTACTTTAACTCCAAGAAAAATAGTTTAATACCTTAAACAATAGCAATTTAGTACCCTTCATGCACATTTACCCAGAGATCACAACCTGACTCTGGTCACCAATACACACATCCATGTGGAATATATTTCTTTTAACGTTAAATTTGAATGACAGACAATGTCTGAGAGGAAACCTGGAAATAGGCAGCAGCCTGAAGAGGAGGGGAGCATTCAGCCCCAAGTTCAAAACCAGACACCTCTCTCCACACACACCTCACAGAACTTGCAAGACCCTGCAGTAGGCCAAGACCAGAGTGGAGCAAGATACGTGGATGAGTTTCAAATAAACAGGAATTAAAGAGAGAAAGACTCAAATGGGATCGGATACAAAGTTTATACAAAGAGTAGAGGTGAAAGGAAATAGCAGCATGATAGGTGGTCCAAAAGGATTTGGTCTTAAGACCCAAAGTAACCTCTCCCTGTTTTCACATCAAAGGAACTGAGGTACACAG
>PVKY010013075.1:0-11200 GCA_004027775.1 Bradypus variegatus | reverse complement strand
AAAATGGCTTCAAGCAAGCACCCCACTGCACAATTTCAGGAGATACCTTGTGCCTCACCCCTAATCCCTCACCCTGGCCTAAGGGATCTTGGCTCAAACCAACCAAATTTGAATATTTCTAGTGAGAGCCTCTGACCTGGGATCAGACCATCCCCAGCCTTAGAGTCCTAATTCTCCCCCAACTGCTGACTGGGTTTCAGACCTCTGCCCAGGCCCCTCTGTTCCTTCGCCTGCTAAGCCTCGGCTCTTCTCTCCTGCCTTGCCTCCTTGCCTCAGGCCTCCTTCCTGGACGTAACTCCTGGATTGTCTTGCGAACGGTGCCTGCCACCTAAAGCTGAGTTAGGTCACCAGCATGAAATGCACATTCGGAAGAAACTGCAGGGCCGCAGCAAACTCGTTTCCTCACTCTGCACGCAAGAGATGTTCATGAGCTACAAATTCTCACCAGGATTATACTTCTTTGCTTTAACCATGCCCGTGTCAACTACATATTTTATTCCTGTAATGGTTATGGAGGTTTCAGCGATGTTGGTTGAAATGATCACTTTGCGATAGCCCTAAAAGAAGGAAGAAAACCAAAAAGCCATATGACACACATATGATTCAGAAGTTTTAAAACATATTCCTCACCGTTAATTTCCACAACAATTTACTCATGGTCAAGAAAATATAACTTTGTTATTAATGGCAGATTGTCCAATGACCAATCATTAAAATGGATGGGGGTGAGGGATGTTAGTCCTAAAAGCTTACCTTGAGGAAGTGAGATGTGATGGAAGGAGCACAAGATTCAGAAGTGGCCCTGCCAGTTCTTTAATGTGTTCCCCCGAGCAATGGTTCCTTTGCCTTTGGGGCCTCAGTTTCCCCATGAGCCTTGGTGTTTACAAAGCAGATTATAATCCACCTTGATTATGAGAGTGTATGTGGAGTGTTGGCACAGTGCTTGGCACATGACAGGAACCCCATAAATAGGGGTGAGAGTAAATCCAGCTGGCCCGTCGGGCTTAGAAGAGCCACCAATTTACCGTGCAGCTTTCGCCTTCCTGTCTCCCTCACCCCGACAAATGTCCCCCTGCTCACCACAGGGATGCTTTATCTGTAAGCTATGTATTGTATTCCTGCTATCTCTTCAACTAGTGTATCTGGTACCGGAACATCCCACCCCACATACCTTATCTGGAACCTGGTGACTCTGTCTCGGAGCCCAGGGATGGGGCTGGACAGGAGAGGGGTGCACTGACCTTTGGGGCCCCCTGGAAGACGCAGAGCTGCTGTGCATAGGGCAGGGAGGCATACAGCGGAAGGACCAGCATGGCAGGACAGCCGTCCAGGAGGTGCTTCGCGATGTCTCGGCAGGTCTTGCTCATTGCTTCTATCTCCTCCTGACCAGTGAGGAAAACCAGGATACCCTGAGAAGAAGGGGCTTCCTGTGAAAAAGGCAGAGTCAGATTACTAAGAATTGATTGCAGCTTAGGTCACAGAGAGAAACAATGTGTTTCTGTGTTTCCCAGAGCTATTTTTAACAGTGGAGACATAGAAGAGCCTTAATGTTTATGTCTCCTCTGGACGAAAATCCTTACTAACAATGTACAAAACAGTTAATATATGCTAGCTAGCCGGCTACGTTTAAAAAACAAACGTACCATAGGAATGTGAAATGTTAATAACAGAAGAAATGGAGAGTGGGGGTAGGCAAGTTAATATGGGAATTCTCTGTACTTTCTGTGCAGTTTTTCTGTAAACATAAAACTGCTCTAAAAAATAAAGTCTATTAAAAAAATTTAAGGAAATTTTGCAGGAAAATCACCAGACTGCTTTTGCAACAATATAATACAATGAAAAGCACAATCAGGTAAGTTAAAATTTTCGTAAGCGTCCTTCCTTTCAGAATCACCTTGGAAGATGAAGCTGAAAAAATGGAACGCAAATCGGGAAATCCTGATCTATGGAAATGGGCAGAAACAGGCAGGCTGGAAAAGGAACTTGTCATGGATTGAATCATGTTGCCCACCAAAGACATTTCAAGTTCTAAGCCCCAGTCCTTTGCATATGAACTCATTTGCAAACTGCACCTTTGAGGATGTCATTAAAGTGAGGCCAAACTGAATCAGGATGGGCCTTAATCCAATATGACTGTAGTCCATTTAAGAAGAGGAAATGTGGACAGAGAAAGAGAAGGAGAGAGATGGCCATGTGACAGAAGCAGAGGCTGAGTTATGGGTCACCAGCAAGCCACCACCAGAACATGACAGACTCCAGAGTAAGCATGCACCTTGATTTTGGACTTCTAGCCTCCAAAACTGAGAAAATAAAATTCCTGCTGTTTAAGCCAACTAGTCTGTGTTATTCGTTATATCAGCCCTGGCTGATAAAAGGGACAGAGCCCTTATTAAATGATGCCATCAAAAGAAGCACTTTCAATGTTCTAAAACTGACTGTGGCAATGAAGGCACAATTATTTGATGATACTGTGAGCCACTGACTGTATGCTCTGGATGGATCATATATAGTGTGAATATATCTCAATAACTTGCATTTGAAAAGGAAAAAAGAAGCCATTTGCATGCCACTTCTCTAACAGATGAAAGTTTTCCAGTTTAGCTGAAAAAACATGCTAGTCAGTTTCTGTACACAGAGTTCAATTATTTTTCTTTTTGCAGAAAATGAAACATCATAAAAAAAAAAAAAGACAAAAACCTGAAACAGCAAATGAACTCCTTAATCATCCTAATGATACAGTTGCTTTTTTTTTCCCCAAGATGAATGCTCTTACTATTGGCTGCAAAGTAAAACAGAACTCTTCAGAAATGTGAGCCCCATTCCATACCTGGTGGATTTGGAAGACGGAGACCAGGGCTGCATGCAGGTAATCATTCTGGGGCTGTTTGGTGTAAAAAATCTGAATTGGATGCTGCCGACCTTCCAGGTAGAGGACAGGGGCCCCGTTGAAATACTGAGAGAAGAGATCCACATCCATCGTAGCTGACATCACAATCACCTATGTGAGAGAATGAAGACGGTGGCAAAGAAAAACTGGGACAGCCTTTCTGTGTCCCTCCTGAGCCCTCTTGTCCGTCCAGAGGATGCAGGCCTGTGCCTCTCCCATCAGTTAACTTTCTCCGTAGCTCTGAAACAGAATGAGCAAAGGAAAACACACCAAGGGAAAAACAGAGGACTATTTATTTAAATATACTATACATACCTTGAGAGGCAGTTTCCCCAGTTCCTTTCGCCGTTGCTGTGCACCTTTCACCACCCCAAAGAGCACATCCGTGTGAATAGTCCGTTCATGGGCTTCATCCAAAATGACACAGCTGTACTTCCGAAGCAGAGTGTCCGAAATGGCTTCACGCAGAAGCATACCATCTGTCAGGAACTTGATCCTGGTGTCTTCTGAGGTGACATCATCAAAGCGCACAGTATAGCCAACCTGTGTGGAGAAATCATTCATTCATTCAGCAAACATTTGTTGAGCAGCTACTATGTATCTAGGACTGAGCTATTGGCACCAGCACTTTGACAGTGAACAAAACCAACACTGACCTGCCCTGATCCCTCAGGAACCAGGCTCTCTGGTGTAAGAGATAGACACCGGATGATACATTTAAATGCAACTTACCTACATACCCCAAGCTTCATGTAAAGCTACGTACAGATAGGAAGAGATGACCAAGTGGGTTTTAAGGGACACCCCCAGCCCCACCCAAATACAAATAAATCTGTCTTACACAGTTCTGGGACTTGCTTCTTTCACATATTCCCAATACCCACATACATGCTAGAATATGCTTGCAATTCTTCCAGAAAGAGATTTCTAACAAACATTATTGAAGCCTTAGAAATGCTTATGGAAAAAACCTAATTTATACAATTGGCCAAGGGATTTTTGAAAGCAAAGCAAGCAGGACTAACAGCTCATTGGACCCTCTGATCTCTTTGGAATTGGTAAGGAACTCTGAGATAGCCCTAAACAAATGTGGCAAGAAAAATGCTCTCCACGTATAGAAAGAAGTCTTGTTCAGAGAAAGAAAAGGGAAAGGGGACAAGGAATGGAAGAACCATCTATTCCTGATAGCCAAGAAGAATATTAGGTACCAGCTTCCCAAGCTCAGTTCTCTTCTCATCTGAGACTCTAGTAGCAAGTGAGATGGCAGCCACTCGGCGAGGCTGCGTCACGGCAATGATGCCCTGGCGGCCAATCCCCCCTTCGTAGAGGTACTGAGGGAGCTGAGTCGTCTTCCCTGAGCCCGTTTCCCCTGGAAAAGAAAAAAAACCTATTTTAAATGCATATGGAACGTAAAATAACTCAAGTGTACAGACATAGACCTGACTGTGTAGTGAGGTCCAAATGCACCTGGCCCCAGCACTGCCATCAATCCTTTTTCTTGTTTTGCTCCCCAAGAGCCTGAACACCCCAATCTTAGGAAAGTTCGTGTGCCTATTTCACAGAAAAAGTGAAGTCTTCAAATGTGATCTCCCTCAACTTCCCCCTACAAGCTTGTCTTTGGTTACACTCATTCTTTTCCAGTCCCGCAGCCTCTAGACATCTTTCCTCCTCTTCCTAGCCAGCTCTGCATTTAGCCCATGTCACCACGTGCCTCTCTTCCCAATGGCTCCTGATCTTTGCTCCATTAGTGCTCTTCCATCTTCATCCTCTCTACTGAGTTCTCCCCTCAGCCTCTCAGCCCCCTCCTTTGTAGCAAAACAGAAACCTGCTCCCACCGCCTTCATTCCCTCACCTCCTACTTCTCAGCACTATGACAAATCAGCTCCTACTCCTAGAGCTCTGGTGCAATAGCTCTCAGAGGGCCCACAATCAATACCTGGCATCCAAATCCAGGGGGCATTTTTTGGTTCATATCTTATTGGCACTCAATGCTGCACATGCACACTCCTTCCTTTCTCCTCCATTACTTTGACTGCCGGCTCTCTTCCTCTCTGGTGGCTCATCCTCTCGGTTTTGCAGGACTCTCTTACTTTACCCAACTTTTAACATTGGGGATCAAGGCCCCCTGCAATCAGGCCCCGCCCTACAACTCCGTCTCTTAATTCATGCACCAAAAGCTACCATTCCCCGTTATAACGAACTGTTTCTCATCTCCAGTTCTCTCATGCTGGCTCTCCCCTCTGGGTTAGAATGTCCTCCCTTATTCGCCTAGCTCACTCATTCTTAGCACTTAAGACTCAGCTCAGGAACCACCCCTCACCTCCTCGCAGACTGGGTCAGATCCATTCTTCTAATCTCCCAAAGCCCCCAGTACTTCCCCTCTATCCTTTCTCATGGGAAGCGAGTCTGCCCACACTGGGCTGTGAGCACCTCCAGGACAGGGCTGTCCGATTCCTCTCCAAGACCCCTCCCGGGTCCTAGCACAGTTAAGGCGGTTCAGGCTTGTTGTGGAAACGAATGGATAAAAGAGGATGCGAGACACCGAAGAAAAACTGCTCTCGCTGAGCCAGGAATGAAAAGCAGGAAAGGGTCCGTCCGCTGGCGCGGCCACTCACCTATGAGGACGGCGCTGTCCAGGTTGCGGAGTTGGGTCAACAGTTGCCCCCGCGCCTGGAAGATGGGCAGACTCCGGCGCTGCAGCTCCACGGCCTCCGGGTAGGGACTAACCGAGGGCTGGGCCAGGGGCGGTTGGTGCCTCCGGCCTCCTCCGCCGCCGCCGCCCGCAGCCAGCAGCATCACCACTCGTCTCCCGGGAGGGCAGGACCCCGCGCGACTCGGAGGCCCCAAGCCCGGCCGGAATCTCTTGGCTGGCGGGAAGCCCGCCTCCTCGGGCATGTCCGGAGGGCACCGCGGCGGGAGACGCGAGAGCCGACAGCTCCAGCCGCTCGCGGGAGCTTATTGCTAGCGGGCGCCGCCCCTTCCCCACCACGTGCTGGCGGATCCCGGCGACCAACGATGACCTCACGGCCACCCCAAGCATCTAAGGAACGGCATTACAACTCCCAATATGCATTAGGGGCCTGGGGCGGCTGCCACTTCCGGGGGGGCGGGGAGAGTGGAGTTTGAGGTACGAGGGGAAAAAGGGCCCGGAGCGACAACAGCTAAAGACAGGGTCTGCAGTTCCGTAGACTTTCTCCTTGGATAATGGCGTTCTCTTTAGTGACTGTTTTATTGTACTGGTAACACGATTTATTTCCAGTAAACACTGGTTTCCCCTTCTCTGTCCACAGTAACATTCACTATTTAAGGAAAGTATTTAATTTTGTATAACCAATGAGGAACGCAAACATTTGCATCATTTAGTCCTCTAAGCAACTTATAAGTTATATGGTAGTACTGATATCATCTCCAATTTACCGATGAAGAAACTGAGGTTTCTGAGATTTCTTAAAACCATTCAGATGTCACGAAATCGTAATGTTGAAAGGATACTGGTGATCATCTTGTTACAGAAGAAGAAAGTGAATTCTCTGATTCTGCGACTATCATAGACATTCTTCAGACCATTGGACAGTGGTCTGCTCCAGTAATCCAAGAAGGGAAAGGAGTTAAATGGAGCTACATTATCTTTCACCCTTCCTTTCTTTCAATCACTCCTGCCAAACTCTCAGGCTCTCCACATGGTCCTCAGCCCCAGCATACCCACATCCATCAATGAAAAAATTCAGGATGCCAGCAGGAAAAATAGGACACGACTAGTTCCTCCAACCCAACTTAAATTCAAAACTCTTAGATGATTTGCTAATTCACCACAGAACAGGCAAGCAGCTGCTCCCCTGTATATATGAAATGTAATTTCCAGATAATTTGCCATAAACTTGAACCAACTGAAGGACTTTGGCATCTTCTGAAGTTCATTTCCATAGTACTCATCCTATATGTGAACCTGTTAAAAATCCTCCTCTCCTTTTCTCCAAGTCAGAGGTAACTTTCCTCTTGCTGGCAATGTAATGATAATGGGGTTACTGAAAATGTGCATGTTGAACTAATAGCAGATACATGTTTAATAATAAGTTGACATTTCAATCCCTATCCCTAAATACTAGTTTACTAAGGCAAACCAAAACTAAAAGGTAAAATAACTCTCAAATTATGGGCCCTGAGTAAGTAAAACATTGACAGATCCTAGTCCTTTTTCCCAGTGTGCTTTCCATAGTAGTCTAATATAGGAATTGAATTCTCCAAAAGATTACAAGAGTCCAGATAGGTAGTGCAAATGGGTGAAGTCATCTCTTGAGAGCTTATGCCATGTCTCCAGAAGCAGCCACTAATTACCTCTAAGCAGTAGCGTGCCATGCAGGATGTGCAGGCCTGGTATTGCCGGATCTTCCAATTTTTTCAAGAAATGACCAACGTGAAGATTTTCATGTGAAATTTATCTATGTTTAAATGTTGGCTCAAAATTTTATGCAAATGGTACAGGTATAATAAAGCACATCTATAGGTTACTCATTCTGTAATTTCTGGCCTAATGATCCAGCTATTTCGCACCTTCAAAACTAAGTGGGCCAGAGTCGAAAAATAAAATCCTATATACACATCAAGCAGTGTTGCCCACATTTCCTCCCATGTTAGTAATCTAAATCTGTAGTGTCTCCAAAAGAAATCTCCTGTAGTTAAATGGCTTTCATATGCAGATTTGAAAGTGGCATCATATGCAAATTTTGACAAGCATATTTACAGAATATGGATATCAAAGGCTATTCAAACAATACCCAAGCTTTTCCTCCAAAAGATGAACTGTCCGAACAATTCATTCTTAACTTATCTGGGATGGTCTGTGGACTTAGCTCTCTGGTCTGACCATGACTATTCCAGCTGGTGGTCACTGTTGTTGGCGGCTTGTCTGACCTTCAGAACACTGCCCTTGAACATGTTGTTTTGCTCCACCTTGCTTCCAGACAATCATAAGCCTCACGAACTAGACATAAGCTTGCACACATAAACATTAATCTCTTCATAATTAAAATAACCAGATAATAGTTTACTGATCAATAAACAAAGTATTTATTCAGCACCCATTTGCCAAGCACTGTGCTAGGCACTGTGGTGGATACAGAAATTTAAGACATGGTCCCTGCCCTTAAGGAGCTTACAATCTCATGAGGGAGACAAGACTAATATACATGTACCAGCTAGGAACAGTACAAGACAATATATAATTTGGTGTAAGAGTTATGTCATACAGACTTGAAGCTTTAAAGGGATTCAAAGGAGAGACAATCAAATGGGCCTTTAGAGTCAGGATTCCTTGAAGAGCCAGAAACTGGGCCAGGCCTTGAAAGACTGAAGACATTCAGGGTCAAAGTGGGAGTAAAGTTCAAAGGAAAACAAAAAAGTATGCATCTGAGATGGGGCTTACTAAGAAATCACTGTGGATTTCTGAGCCAAGATGTGGCTTGACCAGATAAGGCTCAACAGCTTTAATGCAAACTCATAAAATATTAAGTTGTTTAGGGGACCTCCTGCAGAACACTGAAAATAATGGCAGGATTATGACTAACAACACAGATGGCACCCACTTGTCAAAAGAAAACATGGTTACAACATAAAATGCTGGTAGGATAGATGACAATTCTAGGAAGCCTTTTACCCAACATGGCAATAGCTCCAAATATCTCCTAGTATTCAAAGGCCCCAGAGACAGAGAGAGGGTTTCATGACCAAGATCCAGGGCTTGGGGGCTGTCTGCTTAGAGAGGCTACACAAGAGGAAGGAAAGATATTAGAGTGTAAAAGAGTGACAAGAAAAAGAACAATTAGAGAAGCAAATAGAAATTCATAGTGGAAAAAAACACACCAAATGTATATAAAATGTACCTCCTAGGGAGATGCAGTTTGCACGTCCATTTTTTTGTTGTTAATGAACGCATACTATATTTCTATAATGAAAAAAACTATGCCTTAGACAGGTGTGCTTTTCAGTATTATTGGCAGATGCAAGAATCCCTCAAATTTATTTTTTAGTTGACTTGCACTACAAAAAGGAAATATGTCTGGAAGGATGAAGATTGAGAGGTAAGTTGGGGAAGCAGTGAGGACTTTTTCTTATGTCCAGATAAACACAGGCTGGGAATGGTGGTAGTAGGACTGGCCCAGCTGTTAAGAGGTCAGTGATTGAAATTACCACCACCCAGGACACACTGTAGTGGCACTGTATGGCATCCTGACACTAGGAATTTTCATTCCATAAAATCAGGGAAATAAAAATCCCATAGCTGAATGCCTTTAGGGTATAAATTCAAAGTTTGTTTCCTGCTTTAAACATCCCTAATATGTATAGATATTCCTTACCTGAATGAATAGTCAGTGAACAGAATTTAGGATTAAAATTTTACCAGAAAGATTCCACGAATTGATAACTCAGAGTTAACTCAGGGAGAACAAATAAAACTATGGAAACCTATTTCTAGCCCTAAAACAATTTCTTTAAAAAAACAAACAAAAAACCTCTAATAAAAGTCACTGATAAAGCTTTCTTGAACAAAGACGATATATGATAAAAGGATCCCATAAGGATTATACATTCTAAGACTGGCATTTAAACTGTTAAAAAGATTTTTTAAACCGCTTAGGAAAAAAGCAGTCCCATTCACCCAATTCCATAAAATTGCAATAAACAAATTCAAAGTTACTTACTAGCGACATTTAAAACATTTATATTAAATTCTATTACTTATGCATATTCTATTTAAACACATTAAATACTTTTCACTTCAAAAAAAAAAACAATCTGAAAATTCCCATTTATGTTTAAATTTCATCTAAGCCTTATGTCCATCTTTCTGAGGAAAATCTCACACTATGGAAAACTACCACTTAATCAAGCTGGGAACACTACTGACAATCCAATTTTGGGAAATGGTCCTTTGCCTACAGGATGGTTATGAAAACTGTTTTGAAATAATCTTTTTTCTGTGGTGCCAATTTTACTCTTCTGGGTTCTTTGAATTACTTAAGGAGTGTGACCACCATCCTGATGAGACTCAGGGAAGGGTTAATATTTTGTACAAGTATTGATTGTATCACCGCGTTAACTGCCTACTTTTGTGGACTCTAATTTCTACCCAATTGGAAAGATAAACTAGGGGCTTGGCTTTGAAAAACTTCTTGGCCTAACATGAAGCAAATGACAAATGTTAATCAGCCAAAGACCTAGGGGAAACTTGTACCTGCCTAACTGGTACCTGTTCATCTGATTCCAAAGTCAACATTCTGACTTTTCAGGTCTGAAGATTTTCTGTAGTTTTCCAAAAATGTAGCCATGACCAGTCTTTCCCTGGATATCTCCCCCCACCCCCACCACACACAGGTATTTCTTAATGGAGAAATGCAAGCAGAATAAATAAGACTCCACATCAGCTTCTCACTTATAAATGATTTTTCTACAGCTGAATTCCTGCTGCCCAAGAATCACTCTCCCCCCTTTTTCCACATTGTCTGACAACTTGAAGATTTGCAAAGTCCAGACTGAGAACAAACTATCTGGAAACAGAAATAAATCTTCTCCTGGGGCTAGCATTCTAAATTCATAAGATGTGCATGCATCCATGGTATAATAGTTGCAATTTGTGAACAGGCAGCAAGCCACATGTTTCCAACCTTGAAATGAAATCCAGTTGAAAACTGTGAACACACAGGAAGAATGGGCAATGTAAACTGCTCTGAGCTCAGACTGATGCAGGAGAGCTGGAATACATTATCTTAATTTAAAAGATCACACACAAAAGCTTTATTTAATACAGTGAGAGAGAGATGGAATTCAGCTTTATTTTGCCCTCTCTGAAACTTCCATTTACACCATGGCCTTGCCTATCAAAGAGGAAGAAAAAGCCCTGCCTTATACCACGGAACTCAAGTATTCATGTACTTGTAAGTTAGAAGTGGCAGGATATTTGTTTCTCCAGTTGTTTGGCTCCAAAAGATTACACTTTCAATAACAGTGTACTGAGGAACCACTGGCAAACTGCTGCAAATGTCTTCTGGATTAATCAGTGTACCATTTCATAAAGTGCTTCTGGAATTAAAATCTGTAAAGCTGTCAAAAGTGTCCACACTTTTGCAACACAAAGGATAAAAGAATCCCAATGGGTATTTCGCTTAAGCCTTCCCAGTCTCGTTATTGGCACTGCTGCTTTAACCTCCAAGGCGCTGGCCTTCACCCCAGGCGAAGCCTCCTGGCCGCTCTTCAGGTAATGGATTGTAATTTGGATCCTCATCTGGTGTATCAAAAATAGCCTTCCTAAAATACAGG
>PVKY010013074.1:0-11186 GCA_004027775.1 Bradypus variegatus | reverse complement strand
TGCTCCTCAGCTCAAAGCTCTTTCCCTTGCTTGCTTAATGTAGGAGGCCTCTGTGTAGTCACCTTCACTTTGCCTCACAGAATCTATTTCTGCCAGCCATGTGTTCTGCCAGTTTCTGGCACCAAGAGACACACACTATCAAATCACCTCTGAGGGTTTTCACATCTTCTGATCCTTTTTTTTTTTTTTTTTCCTCAATTGTGGAAACATATATATGCAGCCTAAATCTTCCCATTCCACCCCCTCCCTAGCATTCCACTAGTGGGATTAGTCACATTTAGAATGTTGTAATGCTATCTCTTTCCCATCATCCATTACTAGACATTTCCCTTCACCTCAAACAGCAACCCTACACTCATTTCTTAACTCCCCATTGCCCCTTCCCCCATTTCTCTTAACCCATACTCTACTTTTAATCTCTATGGTCATATTGTCTGATAATTTCTTTGTGTTTACTGTGGGGTTTCAAATTAACCTCTTAAATACATAACAATCTTGTTTTTCTTTGATACCAACTTAACTGCAATAGGACACATAAACTGTGTTCCTATACTCCTCCATTCCCCCACCTTTATATAGTTGTCAAAAATTACATATTTTACATTGAGTTCAAAACCACTGATTTGTCATTAGAGTTTGTATATTTTATATCATGCAGGAAGTAAATAGTGGAGTTACAAATAAAGAATTATTGACTTCTATTTGTATTCCACTGTGGTTGGAGAATGTGCTTTGAGTATATTCAATTTTTTTTTTTAATTTATTAAGGCTTGTTTTATGTCTTGGCATATGGTCCATTCTGGAGAAAGATCCATGATCACTAGAAAAAAATGAGAGTCCTCGTGATTTGGGATGTAAGGTTCTATATATATCTGTTAAAATTCTCTATATCTCTTTCTCCTTTCTCTTTTCTTTGTTTCTCTTTAGTATCTGAAGTAGGGCAGGTCTTTTATTGGCAGACTCTCAGCATTTGTTTGTGAAAAATTTAAGCTCTCTCTCAAATTTGAAGGAGAGTTTTGCTGGATAAAGTATTCTTGGTTGGAAATTTTTCTCTCTCAGAATTTTAAATATGTCATGCCACTGCCTTCTTGCCTCCATGGTGGCCACTGAGTAGTCACAACTTAGTCTTATGTTGTTTCCTTTGTATGTGGTGAATTGCTTTTCTCTTACTGGTTTCAGAACTTGCTCATTCTCTTCAGTATTTGACAGTCTGATCAGAATATGTCTTGGAGTGGGTTTATTTGGATTTATTCTATTTGGAGATTGCTAGGCATTTATGCTTTGTGAATTTATATTGTGTAGAAGTTTGGGGAAGTTTTCCCCAACAATTTCTTTGAATAGTCTTTCTAGACCTTTACCCTTCTCTTCCCCTTCTGGGACACCATGAGTCTTAAGTTTGGACATTTTATTTTATCTATCGTATCCCTGATATCCATTTCGATTTTTTTTATTTTTTTTCTCCATTCTTTCTTTTGTTCTTTCATTTTCTGTTCTGTGGACTTCTAGGACACTGAGTCATTGTTCAATTTCCTCTAATCTTGTATTATGAGTATCCTAGAGTCTTTTTAATTTGGCCAACAGTTTCTTTTATTTCCATAAGATCGTCTATTTTTTATTTACTCTTGCAATGTCTTCTTTATGCTCTTCTGGGGTCTTCTTTATGTCCTGTATATCCTGTGCCATGATCTTCTTCATGTCCTTTATATCTTTTGCCATGTTTCGTTCCTCGATTGTAGGTCTTTGATTAATTGTGTCAATTACTGTGTCTCTTCTGATATTTTGATTTGGGTGTTTGGGATTGGGTTCTCCATATCGTCTGGTTTTATCATATGCAATAAGATTTTCTGTTGTTTTTGGCCTCTTGGCATTTGCTTTGCTTGATAGGGTTTTTTCAAGTTGTAAAAAAAAAATACCAATCTAATTTTTCAGAAATACAAGTTGGTGGCGTACAGTTTCTCTAACTAACCAGCAGATGGCACTTGCGAGTCACCTGTACCCCTCAAGTCAGTTCTCCTCAACTTTGTCCTTGTGGTGTGTGGGGAAATGATTCTTGTGGGGTTCAGTTGGTGGACTCAGTTTGGGTGTGTTGCTGGAGACGTCAGCCCTGAATGTGGGGCATGTGTCCAGGTGACTAGGGAGTTAGGGCAGCTTTAATATTCAAATCCCCCAGGTGTTCCCAGAGATTCAAGGCCACTGCAAGAGTCTAAGCCTTCATTTCAGTTCTGCCCCAGACCCTCTCTGTTGCTACCCACAAACTACTGGCATTGATGTAGCATCCCTGGGTTTTCCGAGTGGGCCCCCCCTTCTCAGCTGTGTTCTTCTAGGACCTCTGCTGAGGGAAGGCTGTGCTACATCACAAGTGCGCGCCATCCCTCAAAGGAAGCCCCGGGCCACCTGGCTATGCAGGGGCGCTCTCAGCCTGATGCAAAGATGGCTGAACGGGGTGTCTCAAACCTCCCTCTCCTCGCACAGTTTCTCCTTCCCAGCTCCGGGACAACTGGCGCGGCTCTGGGCTGTGGGCACAGCCCCAGGCAGGTGTGTCTCCAGCCCGCTGGGGAGCCAGCTGCAAGCAGTGGGGTTTCTTTCTCCTTCCGGCTCTCCCCTCCGCTCCCCTGGCCCTGGGGGAATCTGCAGCGGGCTATCCCCCATGCCAGACACCGAGAGACTGGCTCAGCCCACTCCTGCCGTGCTTCACTGCGCGGTTCCCACCGTTGCAACTGCAGCCGCTCCTGGGTTTTTACCTTTTGTTTTTTAAAGAACCAGTCCGTCTCCAAATGCCAACCCCCAGCTTCCACACACCGCAGCACGGCTGTGGATATTTCAGCTGGCTTACTCATTTCAGAATGCAGACTCCCGGTTTCACCAAGTGTACGGCCCCTGTGGTTCTAGCAGACCTTGTCCAGCTGGTGCATCATTGAAACTAGTATTCTGGGTCACCTTCTGGTTTTTATCTAGTATTTTTCATGGAGGTGTTTTTTTGCCCTGTCTCACCTATCCACCATCTTAGGTTCTCCCAAAGCATAACTTTTAAGGTGTTGCAGAATAGAATTCTGCAGAACATCCATTTGACAAATCTGTGACGTGGTTAAAAGCACCCTTTGTGGAGTCCTGGTCTGTGTTTAAATAACAGCTGTGCCTCTTACTCTGTGACTTTAGGGAAGGTAACCTCTTCAAACTTTAGTTTTTTTATCCATAAAAAATATATTATCATAAGATTATTATGAGGATTAAATGAAATAATGTGTTTAAAGCTGCTGGCATGTAATAAGTGTTCTGTAAATGGAAACTGCTCTCCTGACATAGTCATCCTCACCATAAGGCTCTAACCTAATCAAGCTATTTATCAGGCTCCACCACTAAATTCCATCAAGGGTTGTTTCCTACTCACCGTCTCAATCAACTTGATTAGACTAGGTATTTGTAGAACTTAAACCAATGTTTTGTTTCTGGGTTTATTTCATTTCTGCAGATAGCTGATCTAATTAATGTTTTGATTCTTTCTTAACTATAATTTAGGAGTGGCTTTAGGAGTTTTATTGGAATTCAGCCATGTCCATTGTTTCTGGCTGTTTTGCACTACGATGGCAGAATTGAGTAGTTGTAACAGACATGATATGGCTTGCAAGCCTAAAATATTTACTCTGGCCCTCTAAAAAAAAGTCTGCCAACCTCTTATCTTGACTATCATAAGTTGATAAATAACAATGGTATCACAGAAAAGGGAGCTGGATGAGCTTAAGAGATCGTATAATTAAAAAAAAAAAGTATACTCTTTACCAATCTAGAACAGTACCTGCACCTATCACTATCCTTAGAATACTTAAGTCCTATTAGATCTTTGTGGAATGGCTATTCCAATAAATTGGTTTGCAGACCTTTTGGTTAACAGCAAATTGAAGTTACAATTTATGCCTGGGTTGAACTTGCACATTTTCCAAATCCATTTTAGCAACACATTTATAATCTCTGTGTTGGGTATATCTGAAGACATCTGTTGTCACCTATTTTGTTTAAACAATTGAAACTGGTAAAAATAATTTATTGAACC
Organism: Bradypus variegatus; assembly: GCA_004027775.1. Taxonomy (NCBI): domain Eukaryota; kingdom Metazoa; phylum Chordata; class Mammalia; order Pilosa; family Bradypodidae; genus Bradypus; species Bradypus variegatus. The sequence continues at coordinate 7,138 of PVKY010013074.1, read as the reverse complement.
TCTTCCAGGCTTAGATATAAAGGTGCATAGGACACTGCCTGCCCTTGGGGAGCTCAGAGACGTAAACAGTTAAATTGCAATGCACAGAGTTCAACTGTTAATCAGCTTAACAAAATAAATACTTCAGTTATATTTCATTAATCAATTGGGAAAAAACAACTAGTGGTTCTTTTCAATTAAATTCAATTTGTACAAATTGTAGTAGAGGTAGTGATGGTGGGAACTCAAATTCCAAAGCTATCTAGAAGAATAAGTAGTAATGGATATTTTTTTAAATAAATTACAATGAAAAAGAAATAGCCCCAATCTTCATAATGTTGGTAGTATTCAAACTGTGGTGGTGTCAGGATAAAGCTAGAGTAATAGAAAAAGAGTGTCAATAAATAGCATCTATGTAAGTGTTTAATATACCATTAAAGTAGTATCTAAAATCTTTAAGAAAGGGAAGGTTACTCATAATAATCTTAAATGATATGTGAAAGGACAGGGTTATTACATAATAATCTTAAATGATATATGAAAAGATAGTGAAAGAATTTCACCTCACCTCATACACCATAATTCCAGATGGATAAGAGTTGTTTTATTAAAGAAAACACAGGAAAAACCTAAAACATTTAAAAGAATTATCTTCAAGCCTCTAAAGAGAAAAGGAATTTTTTCAGCTTATAAACATCACACAGGTAAGGCTGGAACAGGTTTAACCACATGAAAATTGAAAACTTTTTTTCCAATTAAAAATTTAAAGGACAAACAAAGGAAACCATACATTCAAAAGAATCACCAAAAAAAAAGTGGGTGGGGGCCTTCAACTTTACTATTAAGAAAATGATTTAAGTTCAGTTTTTGCTAAAATAACATTTTTTTAAAGTAAGGATGCACTAAAATAGTTATTTTCATAAAGGAAAATTTGGGTATTTCCCAAATTAGTTATTGGCTAGATTGGGGCTTTTGCCAAATTAAAAAACATTTTGGAAAGCAATTTTGATATGTACTAAGATTTTCCAATGTTCATTGTCTTTGACCCTCCAATTTTACTTTGGGGACTTCTATTAAATAAATTATTTTAAATATACTACATTGCTTTCTGCACAAAGCTGTTCACTGCAACTTTATCTGTAATAGCAGAAAACAGTTGATGCCTATTACATACATTGTTAGGATTCAGTGACAACTTAAGTACACTTCTTGTCACATTGGCCCACTGTCAGTAACTATTATCCTCCAAAGACTGGAAATCCCCAAATTTGATAAACAGTTGTGCTGCTAAATCTATCCTGAACAGCTATAGATAATTTCACAAGTTACTGTGATGGAATGTCTCTTTGAAACATTTACCCTATATTTAGTGATCCTGGCCATAATGTGAGTATTTAGGTATTAATGGTTTTAAAGCACTTTCAAATTAATAAAGCAGGTTTAAGAAATGCAAATAACTATAGGAATTTTGGGAATGTGTATTCTTCATCAGATTGCCCTAGAATAGTTGTGCATTTATATAGCACAGGTTATCTACATTGTTCTCCTGAGCAAATTTGCACTTTAATCTTTGAGTTTATGAACCAGACCAGTAAAATTATTATGCTTCATCTTAATGTATAACAATATTCTATTTTCCATTAAATTTGGAATGAAATGATTTTTTTCAAGTGAGAAAAGGAAGTGGGCAGGGAGCTGATACAGGCCCTGGTCAATTAATTACTTTATCAAATTGTGGTTTGATGATTACTGTCGTTCAGAGCTTGTGTCCTGATCCTCGTCTCCCTTTTCTACGATCTACCATTTCCCCCTTTTCTAATTCACTTGGCCTTAACGCTGCAGAGGCCTCATTTAATGCTGAAATATTGTTTAACTATGACGAGTCCCCACTTCCTATATCCAGAGTTGCTCACTCATTTATCCTATTTTTAAAACCCTGGGAATATCTTTCCAACCCAATTTCAGTGCATATGGCCCCAAGGCACTAAGATTTAACTAGCTTTAAAAAGGTCTCAGAACCTTAGCAAATCCAGCCAATAGCAAATTTGGAGCTGTTTGATGCTGGCGGTGTAATTTTTTAAAAAATATTTTTTAATGGTTGCAATACAGGCACATGCTATTTTGTATCCTGCCTTCCTCCCGGTTCCTTGTTTCTAGCTTTCGTAAATGCAACTTTAATGAGCGTGGGACGAGAATTTTCTGTCCAAAACTCGCAGTGCTTTCAGGACACCCGCAGCGTACTGACAGCCACTTTGGACGCCGCTATCTCCCCTTCCTCAATTTCTGCTTGGTCAGGGTCCTAAAATGGCGCCTGCGCAAACAGCGGCCAAGCGTGCCCCCTTCCGCCCCACCCCCGGCGTGCGCGCGCCGCCCGCCTCACTCCGCAGCGGAGACGCGCACGCAGCGTCACGATTGTTTTCGAGGAGCCTCAGGACGTCGCGGCTGTCAGCTCCATTTTGTGGTCGGAGTCAGTCGCAGTGAGCTGGTGGTTTCTTGTGGTCGTGTAGGAAGCTTTGTCTCCGCTGGCTTGGAGTCTCTGGCCAGGACGGTAAGTGACAGGAAGACGCAGACTAGGTGTTAGGGTCCTTTTGGTGTTCAGAAGCCCCTGGCGTCCTCCTCTTCCTCGGTTAGTTGTCGTCCGCAGTCTCTGACACTACCGTCCTCCCTTCTCTGTTCATCCCCACCCCCTTCCCGGTGCTGCACAAAAGGGGCACGTTTGTCTTTCCTCCTCTGCCGAGCCTGTCGCGGGTAGCTTCTGCTTAAATCCCACACATTGGCGGGAGCTAATAACGATGTTTGCTAAACGGGGAACTATCCTTGAATTGTATACCTCCGTGAGGGGTAACTGGCCTAACTGGGCGGGAGGAGGGCTGTGCCGGGGTCCTTGAGGCTGCTGGCCCGTGGCACCCTCGAGCGCCATGTTGTCTGCGGCGTCAGCCTCTGCCGTCCTTGTTCGAGCCTTAAGATGGCGGCGGAGGCGGAGGCAGTACTTTGTCCTCCCGCGGAAAATGCGTAGCTGCCTGTTGTGGGTGGTGTTTACTTGTATTCCGGAATATGCGTACGTCACGCTCATGTAGAGGTGTGTTTCGCTAATGATGGGAAATGACAACGTGTCGTTATATATCGTATATAAAGAGATTTCATTTGGCATCTAATTGCGTCTTGAAGGATTGGAGTGAAAATCGCGAGTACCGTGGCCGTCATCGTTGTTAACAAAAACCAAATTTAAGAACCCTAGGAAAGAGGGTATATTTGAAGGAGGATTCTGTGGTGATCTGGTGATCTCACTTCATGCGTTGGACTTTTCTCGCCTTGTTCCCTCTTAAGATAACATTTGAGGGAGCGTTTTGTCTTGAGTTGTATGCAGAGACTCTATGGCGTCCGAGCAGTTAGTAAGAACGGTAGTTGCTGAAAAGCCATTTGTATGTAATATCTTTTTTTTTTCATTGCCAGGGAATAGCTAATTAAAATATCAATAATTACATTTAGTGTAAATGTAATTAATCTCGTGATGGCGGAAATCATGTATGATTACGTTGAATTATATATTATGGTCCTATAGTTCATTTGTGCTACTGGCAGGACAGGGATAAGATTTTACCAAAGTTATTAGATTAGGATCCCTTCCCTCCCCTACTCCATCTTTCTTTTTTCTTACGCCGTTAATAAGCTCCGCTTAATCCGGTGCCTGATGGGATAATGCAGAAGAGATATGAATAAAGTTCAGACACCAGTATATGGGATCATGTGACATGACTTCAGATTGGGTAGCGATAACTTTTAAAAGAACAATTTAAAAGTCTCAGCTAGGGTGAATTTGCATGTAAGAGTTTTACTAAACAGTTCTGTGAGCATGTGGGAGACAGTTTAAGTGAGAAAAACTTTTCTTGTGTGCAGATGAGACACTCAAAGAGAACTTACTGTCCTGATTGGGATGAAAAAGATTGGGATTGTGGAAAATGGAGGAGCAGCAGCAGTCATAAAAGAAAGAAGAGGTCACATAGCAGTGCTCGGGAGAACAAGCGCTGCAAATATAATCACTCTAAAACATCTGATAGGTAAGGAAGGTTTTTTCCGAGTTTGTTTTCATTTTAAAATAATTCCAAACTTACAGAAAAGTTGCAACAATAGAGAAACAATACATAAGATTTTCTCAGATTTAGTATGTCTTAGGCTTTTGCTACCTTGTATCATTCTATTTATTTTCTAAACATTTGAGAGTAAGTTGCATATACTTATTTAAAAGCATGTTTTCATGAGTAAAACTTGTGTCACTTAAAATAAACCATTCCTTCCTGTTTCCAGAGTTTTAATGCTTGTAAATTTTGTATTCCCTTTGTGTATGGCAAAAACATAAAATTTTATTCAGAATACTGTTTTAATAGATGTACTGAGGGTAGTAGGTATTAGCATAAAACATTGAAATTTTTTAAATTTCTGTAGCCATTATTTGGAAAGCAGATCTATAAATGAGAAAGATTATCATAGTCGACGCTACATTGATGAATACAGAAATGACTACAGTCAAGGATGTGAACCTGGACATCGCCATAGAGACCATGAAAGCAGATATCAGAACCATAGTAGCAAGTCCTCTGGTAGAAGTGGAAGAAGTAGTTATAAAAGCAAACACAGAATTCACCACAGTACTTCACATCATCGTTCACATGGGGTATGAGCTCTTTTAAAACACTTTTGGAAATTTGATTTCCCATGTGTAACAGGAAAACTTGAATTTGTGTTTGATTATTTGAGAAAGTTCTGTTTAAGATGAAGTCATCTCAATTTTTAACTTGCAGCATTTTCTCTGTGTGCATTGGATAGGAAATTATTGAAATACAGTACATATTTAGTTCTAGAAATTATTTTATTACTGGTTGGCTACTATTTGTCATTCCAGTGAAATAGTGAAGATAATTTTTAAAATTAGTTTATAAAGAAATGATTTCAAGATATTTCAAAGCATTTTTCATGATACTTCCAGAAATCTGATTTATTTGGTAGGTTGAAGCCTTACAACAAAAATAGGAAAAGGTGTTTTATTTTTGTAAAATTGAAGATTAGATACGTCTTTTTGTTCTAGCAAAGCATGTGCACTAATGGTTTTTTCACTAAGCAAAACACTTAGCAGATTTGAAGTTTGAGTCTATGTATTTGGAGATCAGCTCAGATGACATTTAGAATGCTATAGTGTTATTCTTGTATGCCAGATCTTTTTCCTTCCTCCAAAATTAGGGCTTTAATTTTATTTGTTGTTTCAATATTTATTTTCTAGGTTAGCTAGGAAATCTTAATTTGGCCACAGTTTACTTTGACAAATAAATGTTATGCCCTACAGTTTTGCAACATTAAGTTAGGACATTAGAAACTTAAAATTATGTTTCAGTGAATGCTACATACAACTAAGCATTTTTTTTTTAAAGAAAAACAATTGTATTATGTTTTGTTGCCTTACCACTTTGAGTATCTTATCTGAAAATCTGTTCCTTGCCATGTTTTTCTCCTGTTAACATAAACTATGTGCCCTGTGAATTTCTGGGGACTGAATTTGAAATTGCTCCTGCCAACCGTTTGTGGCCTGGCGTGTATCTGAATGCCTGAATATCTCCCCGCTGAATGAATTTCGTATTCTGCCCTGAATTCACTCGGGTATATTGATTGGCTGGATGATCTTGGTGCCGCCCACTTGACGTTTCCAGAAGAGTCACCGAAGGAAAAGAACCAGGAGTGTAGAGGATGATGAGGAGGGTCACCTGATCTGTCAGAGTGGAGACGTACTAAGTGCAAGATGTATAGAATATTTTTTAACACTTTTAACTTTTCAGATAACATAATCTGTATATATAGATTAAGATTTCAGGGATTTGGAAATCTTTTTTTCTTTCTCTGTTTTTTGTTTCGTTTTGTTTCTTTTTGTTTTGTTTTCCATTTCTTTTGGTGGGGGGGGATTGTGTTTTTATTTCTTTAGAAATTTAATGTTTGTTATACAGAACTTCCAGAACAGTAAATCAAGTTAATGCAAATAGACGTAAAAATAATTATATATGCTTTTTGATGGCGTTGACCAATAAAATATCTAGTGATAAGAAATTTGTAACATCAACTAGAATAATCTGCATTGATAGTATTTATTATGATAAAAGTAAAATGTTTCCACTTCTTGGTATGACTGAGGTTTACTTCTTTCTTTTAGATGAAATTGTTGATACTTTAGGTGAAGGAGCTTTTGGAAAAGTAGTGGAGTGCATCGATCATAAAGCGTAAGTTTCCTATCCTGGGTTTACACTTGGGAGGTCAACAATATAGAAAATTCATTTAGCTGTAGAATAAAGTGTGGCTCTTAAGTTAGGTATATCTATAAAAAGACTTAAATAGGAAACTTACAGTAAAAATTACTGGCACTTTGTATTTTTAAATACTATCATTAGTATTTTATCGTTTTGAAATTATTCTTTTGTTTCCCTGCTGAGCACAATACTGTGCCCATCTTTTCTTTCAACAAAAAAAGAGCCATACATAATCCAAGGCTGTGAACTTGTCTGTGTTGGTGTCACAAGTTTAATTGTGTATGCCCATCAAACTGCTTCACTGAAATCACTTAAGATTGTTTAAGGGGAAATTTTTCCTTTTTCTGTCCCTGTTGAGGTGTGTCCCCCAATGAATTATTTGAGGAGCTTCCTACTGTGGTTTGCTAAGGTTCTGAGAACTAGAGCTCTTTACTATACCCCCACTATATCCTAACTTTTCTGCTTACCTGGGTGTTCTAGTTTGCTAATGCTGCCAGAACATAAAACACCAGAAATGGATTGGCTTTTATAAAAGAGGATTTGTTTGGTTACACAGTTACAGTCTTAAGGCCATAAAGTGTCCATCAGCGATCAGGTACCTTCACTGGAGAATGGCCAGTGGTGTCCAGAAAACCTCTGTTAGCTGGGAAGGCACCGTGGCTGGTGTCTGCTCCAAGTTCTGGTTTCAAAATGGCATTCTCCCAGGATGTTCCTCTCTAGGCTTTAGCTTCTCAAAAATGTCACTCTTAGTTGCTCTTGGGGCATTTGTCCTCTCTTAGCTTCTCTGGAGCAAAAGTCTGCTTTCAAAGGCTGTCTCCAAAATGTCTCTGTAAGCTGAAGCTCCTCTCTCAGTTCCAGTGTGTTCCTCAAAG
>PVKY010013073.1:0-11197 GCA_004027775.1 Bradypus variegatus | reverse complement strand
TTGGTACACTTGTTGGTGTCCCACAGATTTCTGAGGCTCTCTTTATCTTTCTTCATTCTTTTTTTCTTTTTGTTCCTCAGACTAGATCTTTTCAACTGACTTATCTTCAAGCTGTCTAATTTTTCCTTCTGCCAGTTCAAACATGCTGTTGAGCCCCTCTGGTGAATTTTTCATTTCAATTATTATAGTTTTCAACTCCAGGATTTTTGTTTCTTTTTTATGATTTCAGTTTCTTTATCAATATTATATATTTGGTGAGACATCATTCTCATAGTTTCCTTTAATTTTTTAGACATGGTTTCCTTTAGGTTTTTTTAATATATTCATAATACCTGATTTAAAATCTGTGTTAATTTCAACATCTGAGCTCCAACAGGAATTGACAACCTTTTTCTGTATATAAGCCATACTTTTCTGTTTCATTGCATTATCTTTTAGATTTTCATTGAAAACTGGCATTTAAAATAATATAATGTGGTAGTCCTGGATATCAGATTCCACTTTCCCAGGGTTTGTTGTGGTTGCTATTTATTGTGGTGGTGGTGGTGATGGTGGTGGTAGCTTGTTTCGTGACTTTCCTGGACTAATTCTAAAAAGTCTGTATTCTTTATCATGTGCAGCCACTGAATTCTTTGCTTGGTTAGTTTTGCAGTCAGCCAATGATTGAACAGAGATTTCCTTAAATAACTTGAACCAAAGTCTCTCAGCCTTTGCCAAGGGGCTGTGTGTGTGTGTTGGGGGATGAACAACTTCTCCAATGGCTCTGCAGAGCTGAGATTTCCTGGCCTGCCCAGCAAATGCAGCCCTTCAGTTAACTTTGCCCTGCAGCCCTGAGGAAGCCCTGCATCTTTAAATCTCCACCACCTTATCTTACCCCTGTCCAGGGAAGGTTGAAACAGTGGCTACCACAGCTTTTGTCTGGGGTGGACTGAAACACTAACTGCCCTGAGTCAGGACCTAGTGATCCAACCTGCTAATCAAAAGCCGTTATCAGTGATCAGCCATGCCCACCCTGTTGTTGGGGAAGAAGATCTTTATGTCCCTCTCTGTCCCCAGCAGATAGCCAGGGACTGGACCCCATGGAGGCCTGATGCAAGAGTAGGGAGTGGACGCAGGTAGCCATCCTGCAAAGAGAGCAATTTACAGTTCTTTACTGAAGTTTATCAGCCTCATATTCCTGCACTTCCCTGGATCCTGTATAGTGTTCTTCTAGCCTCTGGAGTTTCGAAATAGTTGTTTCAGACAGTTCCTGCCTGTTTAATAGTTATTTCGGTGGGAGGACTCAGTCCTGGAATTCCCTACTCTGCCATCTTCCCTGGAAGTTCTCCTTGCACAACATTTTTAGCAAAGCCTTTTCCATCATAGCTCCATCCCTAAACTTTGCTTTGAGATATCTACTAACCAAGGAATTTATCTGCTGAACCACTGTGCCAGTTTGGATATATTATGTCTCCCAGAATGCTCTTTGATGCAATCTTGTGTGGGCAGACGTATTAGTGTTGATTAGATTGTAATTCTTTGATTGAATGTTTACATGGAGATGTGACACACCCAAAAGCAGGTGATAACTCTGGATAATTTCCATGGAGCTGTGGCCCCGCCCATTCAGCATGGGCCTTGATTAGTTTACTGGAGCACTATATAAGCTCAGACAGAAGGAGTGAGCTTGCTACAGCCAAGAGGGACACTTTGAAGAATGCAGAGAAGCTGAGAGAGTAGCTGCAGATGAGACACATTTTGAAGATGGCTGTTGAAAGCAGTCTCATGCTCCATAGAAGCTAAGAGAGGACAAATACCCCAAGAGAACTGAGAGTGACATTTTGAAGAGGACCTGCAGCCTGGAACATCCTGGGAGAAAGCCATTTTGAAACCAGAACTTGGAGCAGACGCCAGCTATGTGCCTTCCCAGCTAACAGAGGTTTTCTGGACACCATTGGCCATCCTCCAGTGAAGGTACCTGATTGCTGATGTGTTACCTTGGACACTTTATGGCCTTAAGACTGTAACTGTGTAACCAAATAAACCCCCTTTATAAAAGCCAATCCATCTCCGGTGTTTTGCATTACGGCAGCATTAGCAAACTAGAAACCCACCAACACCGTTCTCTATAAAATGTGTTTCTACAACAGACCTCTTATTTCCCACTCACTCTAGTTTTGACTCTTACTCAGCTGGAGCTCTATGCCAGCATCTCCTTAGCACTTACTATCAAGGTTTATGGTGGCAAAGCTTATCTTCAAGGTAAAATTGAATATTGGCTCAAATGTAAGTCCTTTAGCCAAGCAGAACAAGTGATGTATTACTGCAGGGTTATTAACCACAGTACCTGAACTTTCTATGAGTTTTTCAGTAACAAGTGAACAGTAGGTATGTCTGCAGACATACTAATTAGTGGTTGAAGGACAGAAATCCAGGGTCTGGAAGAAGTGATCAAAATTATGTTCAAATTCCTTTTGAACAAAAGGGTGCTTAAAACAGACCCTACCTTCTTGAGCACTGACCTGTAATAAAAGTAAAAAGCAAATCATTTCAAGATGGACAGTCATTTGCTGCAGTGATATCTATATTATAGCTCTTGACATCTCTGTGGGCTCAGTTGACCTGTGATAAGACCATTTCACACACTAACAGAGCATTTTTTCAGTGATCTGCTTGACCTTTGCCTCTGAGCTCAGCAATGAGAAGAGTGATAAAATGACATTTTTAGCAGGAAAAAACAAACAAAGGATGTAAGCTTAAGGGAGGCTAAATCCAACAATGCAGTGATTATGATCACTTAATTAATTACTACTTGTCTCTTCCTGCAGTGGTTCTATAATCTGGCCGCACATTAAAATCACCTGGGAGCTTTAAAAAAAAAAATCCTGTTCATGAGGCCCTACTTCAAACCAACTAAATCAGAATCCCCTAGGGAGAGAACCAGCCATCAGTAGTTTTGAAGTGTTGTCCAGGAGATTCCAATGTGAGAACTCTGTGTAAAGATACTAAGGACCTACACATCTGAACAAATAATTTTCTAATATAAGTAAATCCTATGCAACATTTGGGACATGCTTATGCTAAAGCTGTTTATCTGAAATTCAAATTTAAATGGGTGTCCTGTATTTTCTCTGGAAACCCTGCACAGGACAAAACTGGAAATCCAAATGGAGGGGTAGAAATCAAGTTCTATCAGCAGAGAAATTTCTCTGGGTAGTAGGTTCTTGTCTCAAAAAACAAGATCACCTGGAACATAGCAAAAAGAAAAGTTGTGCCAGGTCGAAGCCACCCTGAGGGAAAATGTTCCCAAGTCATGGAAGAGGAGGGAGAGCCTCAGGGATGTCTCAGGCAGGCTTCCTTAGTTCCTCTCACTAGACTTGAGTCCTGGGGAACTGTGGGTGGGCACCTTGGTAGGGCAGTCAAGCCTTATGCACTAATGTCCTCTTCCCCATGATGTCCCAACCCAGAGGCTCCTAAACCTAGCAGGAGAGTGACTATGCCCCTGAGCCATCAGGGAAAGAAAAGGGAGCATTTCTGAGGGAATGAGAGAAATGAGGTTAACAGGGCAGAGAGGAATCCATTTTTTTCTGGGAAAAAAGTGTGAAAAAGAAAAGAGAGATGTCACCAGACGGAAGGATGATTGAGGAAGGGACATAGAACAGGTCAAACCAAGGAGGACCATATGCAGAAGAAAAGAATATGTAGAGGATGAGGAAACTAGAGGAGAGAGTAGGTAAGGAAACAAGAAAAAAATCTCAGTTTCCAAAGCAGTGGGAAGAATCGTGAAATTCTCTTTGTCCCCTACAGCAAATCTCCCCATTTCGAAACTTTATCCCTTCTAAGGAAAAAACCAAATCGCCTCAGTGATATAAAACAGTTCTGCAGAGTCAGAAAGGACTTCCATTTCTTGAATTCTAAGGCTTGGTCAGCCTTCAAAAGCACAGTTCACTGTCTCCAAACAGCTGACCTGGGTTATATTGCTCTCAGTCATAGAATATGCACGGTTAGGAGACCCAGATGTGCCGAGGCTGCTAGAGGATTTTCAGGACATGCAAGCTCTCACGCACGCACGCTGGCCTGCTCGGGTTGCAGGCGGCGTCAACAGGAAGAACAGCCGGGAACTTTCCCTCCCAGCAGTTACCGCTGGGTCCAGCCCCGCTGAATTCTCGGGGATACGCTAGGCTGGGCAAGGCTCGGGCGTACAGGGCATTCCCGGCTACATGAATCACGGGGTAAAGGGATTGGGTACGACTGGCTCTTCATCTGGGGTTTTAGATGGAAGCTAAAGCACATCACTCTCATCTCATATTCAACGTTTTCAAAGAGTGTGGCCGAGCAAGGAGGGGGCGGAGGAGCAGCACTGAACCAGCTAACACTGAAAGAAAATAACCATCAACAAAGCAATTAAACTTTCCAATGTGATCGAAACAGAGGTCCCTTCTCCTCAGCAGAGCCCGGGTGCCAAGGCTTCCCTCGCGCCCCGTCCCCGCCCGCGCCGTCTAGTACTCTTCTTCGCGCCATATCGCCGGCGCGAGCGTCCCCCGTCGCTCACCGACGGCGGCTATTGCTGCCTGGCGCCGGGCTCGGCGCTCGCCGCAGCCACTCGCTGCCATTCCAGCGTGAGTGAAAGGCGCTTTAATAAGAGTGTAAATAAAAGCCAGGCTGAGAAATGAGTTTTCCATCCCAGCAATCACTGGCCTAACCTCGCCTGTAAATAGTCTCGCGGAGGCGCGCAGATGGAGTCTCGGCACCTGGGGGATTCAGGCCATCTCGGAGCAGCGCGGCGTGCACAGCCGAGTGCACCCGCAACGGGAATTAGCCCGAGAGGCTGCGCGAGGCCAGCTCCGGTTTTCGGTAAAAACCAATCACTCCCGGCCGGGCCTTCCCACCTCCCCTCCCCCAACGACGAAGCAGCGCGTGCGGGCGGAGGGGGGTGGGGAGGGGAGAGGCCGGCGCCGCTCTCTGGCTCACCCCCGACCCTCGTGGGGGAGGAGAGCAACCGCAGCCGCTGGAATAATCTTGGTCTGCGATGTCCTCGGGAGGGACGGGGCCGCCCGGCCCCCTAATTTATGGTCATGGGTGTAATAGCTTTAACGTGATTTATATGACCGCAGAGGAGCTGGCCAAAGCCTCCAGAAGAATGATTGGCCCTCCCAGGCTTCGTGCGTTTCTGATTGGCCTTATTAATTAGGAGCGGAGCCGGGGAGCAGCCTCTTGACTGAGAGAGGGAAATCAACTTGGCAACGGCCTCTGGTTAGAGTTGGTTTGGGGCTGCCAAAGCTTTAGCTTTTGCGTAACTGAAGGAATAATTTATTGCTTGAAAACGTCGGGGAGTTTGACAGAATGTGCTAGCATACTGATTAAAGCAGATTTAGTTTGAAAGAGGGTGAAGATCATTTGGTTTGATGGATTCCTGTTTTTTCCCTTCACGTTTGAACAAAGCAGGCATCAGTGCCTTAGGGGTGGGAAAGAGGGTGGAAAGGGTGTTTTGATTTTTTTTTCCCCCTAATGTTTAAGTCTTGAAAATAAAAAAGCAACATGTAAAAAAAAAAAGCAACATGTCACTTTGAAGGGAAGGAATTTAGGGGAACTATGGGGCAAGTAGGTATTAGATCATGCTTTTGAAAATGTTATATTTCACAATCACTTGTGTGGAAAAAAATGTCTTGCCTTTTGAGTTCCCTTTAGACATCATAACTATTATTTATGTAATATATAAATTACTGGATAAGCACACCAATAAACCACACTTCACAGGTCATTACTGTTATTGTAATAACTGTCATTTAAACATCACCACTGAGTGATGCAACTTAGTCCCATGAATAAAAGGGACTAAATAAGAATATTGGGAGAGTTATAATATTTAGTGGAAAATATTTTCATATAAAAGAATTACAAATTCAGGAGGGTTGGATATGTAATTTAAATATACACTCATTCATTTATTATATTTATGTGTGTGTGTAGGATTCAAATGTAGACACATAGTACTAGGCAACCTCCAAATACAATCCTTAACACTGTTCCTCAGAGGGATCAGAACAAAGCTAGAGAGAGGGGGAGAGAATGTGATTGCTTGGAGGAGGGAGCAGGTTGGTTGTCACACATGTAATGGCACAATCATTTCTTTTATTTATAGCTCTAACCAGAAAAATAGACTGGGAGCAGCTGAGTGCCAATTTATTTTGCTGCCTGAACCAATGGATAGTTGCTTTAAATGTCACCGAGTTGCAAGGCTATGCATTTCATTCACTGCCAGGTTACAGAAAGCTTTGAAGCAGGTCCAGAAGGCGATCAGTAATTGTCCTGCCAGCTATCAAAGTGGGCAAGTGCAAGCCTGCTGGGTGGAATTGGCTTAGCAGGGGATGAGGACTGCTTGTCCTTGCTGACTAGTCTCATCAAGGTGGCCCATTTAGTCCTATCACATGAGCAAAGTGGAGCAGAATGTAAGGGTTACTTCCCAGAGCAACAAAAATGGTTTTGGAGACCAGGTGCCAAGAACTTGTTTGGGCCACACACCAGGACATGTGCAGACACCCCAGAGGTCCAGTGTCCAGCTCCTTAAATGTGTAACGCTAGCCTGAGATAAGTACAATAAGACCAGGATCAGGGAGTGCTGTGGAAATTCAGGGGAGAGCATTTCAGAGTCTGGAAGGGTCAGGGAAGCGTTTCCACATGTGTCGACCACTGCACTGGGTCATGAGGATGAGGAGGAGTTGGTCAAGGAGAGAAGGGCAGAAAATCATGACAGAAGGTCAAGGGTGGAAGCCATGGGTGGAACACAAAGCATAAAGGAGAATGAGGAAACGGAAATGACATGAGCTGCCCGGTTCCATGTAATTCCTATTCAGGATCCTAGATATGTGAGTTCAAGCTGCATCTTACCTCTTGGTGAAATGAAATGTTTATGAGGGGTCAGAAATTTCACACCCTGATAAAGATTGGTAGTCAGGTGCCTCCTCTAAATTTTCTTTTAATGGAAAAATAATAGAAAAGTGTGTTACCTTAAGCACATCTAATTTTAGCCAGAATGATTATAGGGCAGTCCACAACCCTAAATGAGAACTAAACTCTGAAATCCTAGTATAATTGTTTTAGCTTAAAATAATCCTACTCCACTAATACGACACGTGGCACAGCAACAAAATCAGAATACTAAGTATAATACTGAGTTCCAATTCTCCGCCTTGGAATTCTGGTGGTGTTTTTCTCTAAGGACACCACGGCTGGCAGCTAAGCAGCAGCATTCCCTGCATCAGGCATAGCGGTCCAGTTCTGCCCCTCTGCCTTTGCCTGCTGGGCTGCCCTCCGGACCCTGCAGAAAACTCATCTATCATCACAACAAAAATCAGCTCAGTTTATTTGCATTCATTTGCTCACTGGGTGGCTCCGTCCCAGAACACTTAGTGGATGCTTCTCTTTCTTCCTTGCTTCTATAGCCTCCAAATCTCCTCTTCCTCTCTCTGAACAGCAACTTGTTGAGTATCAGAATTATAACTGCAAAATTTGCTGCTGCCCTCAGTTAAAGAAAAAAAACAAAACAAAACACCTCCTTTCAGTAGCAGCTCTAGTGTTCTCCATAAAGATGTAATGGAACTAGTCTTGTCTTAGAAAATACACAGTGAGTTAGTTATGGATTCTATATAGACTGCCCATTTCCTATTGTACCTGAAGTACCTTCTTCCTTTTGTGGCGTATTATTCAATATTCCTCTGTGTGGTTTGGCTTTGAGCCTGTGGAGTGGCTTCCTTGAGGATCATGGTGCTTCTGCCTCAAAGTCAGGAGCCTGTAAATCCCAGTAGCTTGCCAGTGGGTCAAAGCTGTGCCTGTGAATAGCGGTTCTGGCAGGCTTTGGGTTTTTACTTATTCATTTTGCAAACATTTCTGAGGCCCTTCTGTAAGTCTTGGGAGATACGGAGATGAATAAGAAGTCTCTAGTTGAATCAGGGAAGCAGACATCTAATTGTAACACTCACATGAGATAAGTACATAAGAGAGGTATGAAGTTGGTGCTGTTGAAATTCAGAGAGACTATTTCACTGCCTGTAAAGCTCAGGGAAGGCTTGCCACATGTGTTGACCACTGCACTGGGTCATGAAGGATGAAGAGAAGTTGGTCAAGGGGTGAAAGGATGGAAACAAAGCATAAAGGACAGGAGGAAAATGAGAACAGGGGAGAGAAGAGGCAGGAAGGAACCTACTAGAATGATAGAAAGGAGAGAATGAAAGGGAAAGATGGCCATGGACATTGACAAGAAAGAAAGGGGCAACCAAAAATGGTCTCTGGTGCTTCTGAGCTGCACCCCAGCTTCAGCTATCCAGGCCTACTCCCAGCACAATACCACTACATCTTACATTATATCCATTTCACCAAAAGATGTTGAAGCTCCGGTAAATGAGTAACTTAAAATGTTCACAATATACTACTAAGAACATAAAGCAGATATAGAGGAGGAGGAAAAAAACAGGAATTCAAAAAGTTTGGAACAAAATACATTGAAATAACAACTGTTGTCTCTGATTTATCTATGAATTGTGGGGTTAGGAATGATTTTAATTTTCTGTGTATTGATGTGTATTTTCTGTTCTATAGTGAACATGAATAATTGTGTATAAGATATTTAATAGTCTCCTAACTGAATGACCTCTATTACAAACACTTTCTGATAAAAGGGTATCTAAAGTTTAAGTTTATGATAGTGGCACCTGATCCATATGTGGCAAGGTGAGGCTAAAAATAAGGAATACTTCATTCAGTGGGGAGGTTTGTAAAGATAATTTGGGATATCTCTCATTTACATGTATGTCAGTATTGCTGCCACCACCACCCTCCCCCAACCTACAAGGGGAGAGTCAAACCTTTATTATCCCCAGTTCCTGGCCCAATACCTAGCACAAGGAGATGCATGTTTAATAAAGGTTGCTTAATGAAAGAGTAAATAAATGGCTTGAGAAACTGGAACCTCATGCAGAGCCCACACATAAGGGGAGATTCAGCACCTCCTTGCCACATAACTCTTGCTTCCTCACCTCAAGGACTTGGGGGATTCTCCAGAGGAAAATGGACCCATGGATAGAATACCTTTTGTGGCATGCAGCTTCTGTCATGATCTCACCTCCTGGTGTTCACTCCCTTGTGCAAATCTTTCCCTTGAATGTGGGCTGGACCTCGAGACTTGCTTCTAAGGAATAGAATAAAGTAAAATGATGGGATAGCATGTCTGTGATTAGGTGACAAAAGATTTTGACTTCCATCTTACAGCCTTCTCTTTCCTGCTGGCACTCTCTTTTGCCCTCTTGCTTGTTCTGATAAAACAATCTACCATGCTGTGAGATGCTCTTTAGAGAGACCCACATGACAGGGAACCCAGGGAGGCCTCCAGCCAACAGCTGGAGGAGCTGAGGCCTCAGTCCAACAGCCCATGAGAAACTGAATCTTGCCAACAACCATGTGAATGAGATGACTGCAGCACTGTGAGCAACCCAGAGCCAGTTCCGCCTGCATTCCAGTCCCATGGAAACGAGAAGATAATAACTATTGTTTTAAGCCACTAAGTTTTGGGGTAATTTGTTACACAGCAATAGATAACTAATACACCTTTCTTGCTTGTTTCATTTCTCTTGAATTGTCTTCTCCTTACTTTCTAGTGAGCACTGTGCAGTAGAACACACACAGTTAGTTATGCAGAAAATTCACTCATCTGTTTACTGCAGAGTGAGGGAATCACTGGCTTGAAAACTAAATACAGAGCACATGATGTTTGCTATTCAGCAGCACGCTGGGGGCTGCATTACAGAGCAGACACCTCCTTCAGAGGGACAGCCTCTCACAGGCCCCAGTGCCTCCCACTTTTAGACACAGCAGGCTCCTTTCTTAAACTCTATTCCCACCTCCAGACTAAACCTCTTTATCTTAGTGGAAATCCCTAATAATTCAACCTTCCTGTTTTACAAAATGAGAAAACTGAGGCCTATAAAGAGAAAATGAATTATTCTACCTCTCACTACTAACCAGAGCCAGAGTTAGAGATGAAGCAACAAGGCCTGGACTTCCCTGCTTCGGCCCAGGACAGGGGCTGCCCCATACTCATACTCATGTTCTGTTACCTGAGAAGACATCAGCAACCTGCACAAGAGCTCCCAGGCTGGCTCACTCTAAAGTCTCAGTTTGTTTCTACTTGGATCCCAGGCTCACTCTTTCCCTTCAGGTGGGATTGGCTCTCTTGGGGCTTGGTAAACCTCAACTCAAGCATCACCCTGAACTCTGGTTCATGCAAAGCTGTCTGGGAGCTCATGGTTCCTTCATTACTCTGTCAACTTGCTACCCATTTAACATAAACAATTTGGTTTCTCTTTAGTCCCCCTTTACTCCGCCAGACTTACAATTTTGAGGGTAATACATTTAGTGCGTTTTTCATAACCATGACTTGAAAGAATGCTCCAAAAGATATCAGGAAGAAGAGTCAAAGCTAAAACTTGCAGAAGGCTAAAATGACCAAGATTACTTTTAATTCAGCTCAACCATTTTCTAATTACATTTTTGTCCAGTACTAGATCTTTTTTGAAGGGATTACAAGAGACATGTTTCCACTGTTCAGTACCTTCAAAGAGCATATAGTTTGGTCATGGAGTCCAGATTAACACATAGGAAAAGGAAAAAAAATAATACATATGTGTAATATTCATTTGGAAAATAAAATGTGTGGTATCAATATGTTCTATGGGAGTTTGAGAAGGGAGGGACCAATGTGCACTTGTGAACTAGCAAGGCAACACTTCACAGAAAAGCTATGTTTGGACCCTCGAAGGATGGTATTTAGGATGTCTATTGCTGTGTAACAAAGCACTCTAAAACTTGGTGGCTTAAAACGACGACTGCTACCTCTTACGGATCTGTGGGTTGACTTAGCTCAGCTGGACTTGGGATCTCTCATGTAGTTGTAGTCAGATGACAGCTGGAACTGGAGCTCTCTTAAGGCTTGACTGGGCTGGATACCCAAGATGGCTTCTTCACACACAGGTCTGGGTGCCTCAGCCTCCCCCACATGACCTCTCCAAAGAGTTGCCAACAGTTATTAAATGGCAGTCCTTTGAAGGGCTAGGCCCAAAATTGGCACAGTCACTTCTGCCATACTTCTGTTGATGAAAGTAGCCACGGGCCAGCACAGATTCAAAGGGCAGAGGAATAGGAAGCCATCTCTCAATGGGGGAGTGGC
>PVKY010013072.1:0-11186 GCA_004027775.1 Bradypus variegatus | reverse complement strand
AAACAAAATAAGAGAGCCAAACATAAGAAAGAAGATTAATTTTCCACAGTAGACTCTGCAGCAGCCAAATCCATGAAAACAGGAATAGGGCAAAGGCACTTTACTGGGGCCAAGAGACAAGACCTCTTTTGATTGCCATGAGTGTCCTTTGCCAATCCAAAAAGGGTTGGCAGGCAGGTATCAAACAGAAACAGCATGGTAAGAGGTAGATAATTTAGAAAGCCCAGCAGTATACTTTGAATATAGGTCACTAGTATAAGGAAAAACAACCCACAACCTTTACACTGGCACAAACCCCTGGGTCAATAAAAACTAATTTGTATTTTCCTTCATCTCCTCTGGTATCATCCCCTTCCTTTTGTTGTCCTCCTCCTTCTAAGTTTGTAACTATAACTCCCTTCAAACAAGAACTATTTAATCAATTTTGGCAGCCTCCAAACTTCACTACCAGTGAGAGAAATTTGAGTAGACACTGTTCTATCCTACCAGATGTATCTATAAAGTGATAAGAGTATACTTCTAAAGTCATTTCTAAGATTGTGCCAAGGAGGAAGCATCAGTTCCAAGAGACCTTAAGCATGACACCTCATCCCAGCACTCATAGCTCTCCTAGACATATCTCAGTCTGCCTTGGCTTATGTGACCTGTTCTGGCTTTTCTGTGCAATCACTTGCACATTAAAGGTGTGAGAACAGTGAGAGAGGGATATCACCTTCCTGACGAAAGGTGAGAGAAAGTATGAACCATGGTGCAGGGTTTCAAGTGAACTGTGACTGGATGTGACCATCCATAGTAATACCCTGCTTCCTGAGATGCTTCTTCCTGGCACCCCACTGTCTATGCTCTGTGCTATCAGCTCCTCGGTGGCTCAACTGAGGCACACTGGAGTCAGAAAAGCAAATGGTATATGTTATCAAAATAAATTTTTTAAAAAGAGAAAAGGGAAAGAAAAGCAGATGGAATTCTTCCTATGGAGGAAGGAGTAATATAGGAATCCTAGATAGAAGGTTGGAGAAAAAGTAGGAGACCCTTAGGGCTGGGGAACTCCTCATCAGCCCAGAACAATCAACTGTCAATCATATCTTAAATCCAGCATGAAGGGAAGAAAAACCTTCTACATTTTCATTCTTTTCTGAAAAATTCCCTCTTTATTGGTTCCTGAGGTTTCCGACAACTAGTATCATTTTGACCTGAAGGTAAGAAGACTAAGACTTGAAACTGATTTGCTAAATGAATTTAGATTGCTTTAAAGTGAAAGACAGGAAGATAAGAGTGTTAAAGTGAAAGACAGGAAGATAAGAGTGTTATGTCTTTTCTAGGAATACATTTCAGTCACTTCACTTCACTCTACATTAGCTTAAGTCAGACTGACTATCCTGTGGCTTGTGCAGCAAAGATAACTTTTAAAAACAGAACAAGATGATGTTCTCACAAACACTGAGGACTGTTTCGTATGCCGAGCCCTCTATCTTGCAGTTTGCCCTTATGAAGCTCATTACTGTAAAGAAGAGGCTAATTCTGCTTATAATTGTGCCTAACAGTCTCCCCCTGAGTACCTCTTTGTTGCTTAGATGTGGCCCTCTCTCTCTAGCTAAGCCAACTCGGTAGGTAATCTCACTGCCCTCCCCTCTAAGTGGGATTCTACTCCCAGGGGTGTAAATCTCCTGGCAACGCAGGATATGACCCCTGGGGATGAATCTGGACCTGGTATTGTGGGATTGAGAACATCTTCTTGACCAAAAGGGGGATGCGAAATGAAATGAAATCAAGTTTCAGTGGCTGAAAGATTTCAAATGGAGTTGAGAGGTCACTCTGGTGGACATTCTTACGCACTATATAGATAATCCTTTTTAGGTTTTAATATATTGGAATAGCTAGAAGTAAATACCTGAAACCATCAAACTCCAACCCATAGCCTTGACTCTTGAAGACAATTGTGTAACAATGTAGCTTATAAGGGGTGACAGTGTGATTGTGAAAACCTCGTGGATGGCACTTCCTTTATCCATTGTATGGATTGATGAGTAGAAAAATGGGGACAAAAACTAAATGAAAAATAGGGTGGGATGGGGGGATGATTTGGGTGTTCTTTTATCTTTTATTTTTTATTCTTATTCTTTCTGGTGTAAGGAAAATGTTCAAAAACAGATTGGGGTGATGAATGCACAACTATATGATGGCACTGTGAACAAATGATTGTGCACCATGGGTGACTGTATGATATGTGAATATATCTCAATAAAGCTGAATTTAACTTAAAAAAAAAAAGAGCAAGATAACTGGAGTAGCCATCCCCTGCATATAAGTAACTAAAAATGATTCTCTATCCCAATATGGGGACGACAAATCTGACATGTTAGTTATGTGTCATTAAAGCTGTTGAAAGAAAAAATAAAGGGAAATTTACACAGAAGTTCTGCCCTCCATTGTCATCCTGGAGCAGGACAGTGGAGCACTTACTTCATCTCTAAAAGACATTTAATTAATGCTTCATAAATTAGTGCCCTGATGCATAATGTGATCATGAAATTCAATAAAACAGGCAAACTACAAGAAAACTCCAGTAAAAAAAAAACCCTACAAAGCTAAACATAAATTTGGCCTTGCAACCACTACAGCAACTGAGAGATGAGAATGAGACATTTCTTTATACTATCCATCCTAATCTACAGACAGAAGACAGCACGGTCTTTGAGCCCAGAACTTCAGTCCCGGAGCTTCCCCTGCTTAATGCAAAGAATCCCTCTGAACAACCCTGCTAGAAAAAAAGACTGCGCTAGCCCCTGCTCGGCACTTCAGCTGGTCAGTGAGATGGAGCAGCCCGAGCTTCCTCTCTCTACCCAGTCACTGGGGCTCGGGGGTGGAGTAGGAGGAGAGATGAAAATGATGAAGAGATATTTGGGGTCCAGGAAACCTTCGTGTTTGACCCTTTTTTCTCTCCCCACCCCCGACCGAAGGTCAAATGTAGATAACGCCCCAAATCAAACTGGGAAATAGATTTTTCGTGGGGAAAAAATGGATTCAACAAAAGTCATCTGGATCCGGTGACTGCCAAGAAACCCCTCTTCCCACTTCTTTCTCTCCTTCTCAAACCCATTAAGGCGTCACCTCTGTCTGAGTCCTAGGACCGGCCAAACAGCCTCTGAGGCAGCGGGAGCTTCCATCGCTGCGAGGCTTGAGCTCCAGGCAACCAAAGTCAGTATTAAGAATGACGCGAAGGAAAGGAGACCAGGGAGCAAAAAGACAGGGCAGGGTCTCTTCTATTCGACAGAAGACAGAAACGAAGGGAGGAGGCAGAGAAGGGAGCGCTAGCTGGAAAAGCTAAGACGGAATCCTGAGAGAAACTGCAGCAGGGGGTTCTGGATGGTGAGGAATCCGTGACAGAGCCACAGCGAGGTAGCGGTCCGCGCCGGGGCCGGTGACTCAGTGAAAGTGGCAATGTGCGGGCCGCGGGGAGCCCGTGCAGCGCGAGGGTGACGCGGCGGCGAGAGCTGGGGCGAGAGCCGGCGACGCCGCGCTCGGGGATCCTGGGGCGGGCGCGGGGGCTCACCGTGTCCTTGGACGAGCCCAGCTTCTTGAGGCCGTCCAGGGGCAGCAGGTCTGCGGAGTCCTTGTGGATGAACTGCACGGCCTGCTTCATCCGGCGTTGCTGCCGCAAGGACGCTGCCTCCCGCATATCTGTCTCCTTGCGGCTGCCCTCGGTGAGGAGCCCTGAGTAAAGCATCGCTGAGGCGCCCTCCGCGGTAGCTCCACTAGCACCGCAGCTCTCAGCCTCGAGTTTCTCCAGCGCCGCAAGAGCCGCGCGCCGCCGTTTTTATAGCCGAGCGTGACGTCACGGGGAACAGCCATTGCGCGCGGGGGGGGGCGGGGTCTGCACAGCGCGCGCAGCATCCCAGCGCCCGCGCGTCCGCCACCCAGCTCCGCCTAAGGCCACCCCGCCCGGAGAAGTGCGAGCGAGGAGGGGGTGGCGCCGGCGGAACTGATCCGTAGTGCGAAGGATCCACCACGCCCGCCTCACCCAACCGTCCCCTCCCGCTGTGGGGACCCCAGTGCCGGAGCAGCCTCCCCCCCCCCCAGATGCCACTCCCCAGTCCCCGCTCACCTGTCCACGCTGTGGCAGACCCCGGAATCACCGACAGCTGGGCCATGCCCCGAGTTCCGCCGCCCGCGCCGCTGCCCGGCTTTGCAGGTTCCCACCACAGCCCGGGAGACGCACTCCGAAGTTGGGTGAGCTCAGGATTTCTCCAACTTCAGGTAGGTCCCCACCCACCGGGCCGCGTGACGGGCTGGAACCGGCTCTCGGGAGACCCTCCCTCCTCTTGGCACCACTGCCCGCACTTCCAAGCTGGGGAAGCACTGCGGGGCGGAAGACCACAGATCTGCCCAGGGCTGGTAAGTGGCGAGGATCCCAACCTCCTCGGGAATGACACGAGAGTGAGCCCTACACCTGTACACCTGGCAGGAAGGCACCAGTTTTCCTCAGCTAACGTTAGGCCCAACGTTCGAGAGGATCTTTTACCTGTCTCACTAGCATCCTTTCGGGAGCAATTCAAACCCATTTTTTTCTTAAGTCATTCATACTTTCAAGCCAATCTTATAGTGCCTTCAGGCATCCTGGATTCTGGCCTCAAGGATGTGACTGGTTAATAACCTCGTTTCCACCCTAGGAAACACTACCACCACCACCACCACCACGACCCTCTCTTATACCATCTCACAGGAACAGGCATGTAGCAGAAGGACTTGCACTCTGAAGAGAACCAACGATAAAGGTAATAGTAATGTCACTTATTGAGCCTTTACAATATGTCAGGTACTTTGGGATAAGTGCTTAAAATGCATTATCTCATTGAATCCTGGCAACAGCTTATGAAATAGTAGCATTACCTCCACTTTGCATGCAAGTATCTATGACCTCCTAACTGGTCTCCAGAAAGTACCCTGGCTCTCTTCCAATCCATTGTCTACAGGCTGCCAGAGTAATCTTTTCCAACCAGGTGTGATCATCTCATCTCCCTGCTTAGGGAACATCAAAAGGCTCCCTATTGCTCTTAAGATAAAGATCCACAAGTGGGTCTGCTCCACGTGCTTCTCAACTCTGTATTCAGTCTTATGTGCCTTCTTCCAGTTCCTAGAGAAGCCATGCTCTCTCTTGCAAATGGCTATCTTTGAACAGCCTGTTCTCTCTAGAGGATGGCATGCCCGCTCCCATCCTCTTAAGTAAACTCCTATGCTTCTTGCAGATCACAGCTGTTATCATTTCCTTAGGAAAATCTCTGACCTCTAGGAGTGGGTGAAGTCTCCCTAATTCTCTCTTACCTCTGTACATTTCATCTGTTGGGGTGAGTGTGTGTGTGTGTGTTTTGTTTGTTTGTTTGATTAACATTTGTCTTCCCCAGTAGAGTGTAAGAAAATGAATGAGTCCTTTTTTTTTCTTACCATTGGATCTCTAGCAAGTAGTAAGCTCAATAAATACTTGTATAAGTATGGCAAGAAATTAAGGTCTTGTTCAAGAAAAGCAAGTGGTGGAGCTGGGATTTAAACCCAGCACTGTCTGCCCCCAGAACTTGTGCTGGACTTTCCTAGAAGGATTGGGTTTGACCTCCTGAACCTGCTTCTTTCCCTCTGTTCCTGCCTTCAACATGCGCTCCAGATTCAGAGAGCACAGACTGCTTGTGGGAAAGCATCCAGAAGGCTACTCACCTAGCTTCAAGGAAGATCCAGGGCTGGATTCCTGTCTCCACCAGCCCACCCCCACAAACCCAGGGCAGGCTCTCCTGGTGGGAGAGCAGGGAAAGGGGTGGGATTGCAGCTCACCTCCCAGTCCCGTGGCACACTTCCAGCAGTGAACAACAGTGGCTGCCCTGGCCCCTTCTGTCCTGTTGCCTGGATCTCTGCCTGGTCACTCCTCCAGGAGCAGGTCACCCTGGGAATGGTGAGAGACAGCCTTGCCTTGTCTCTTTAGGACAGGCGCCTCTGAGCTCAGCAAAGCTTGAGGACAGTCTCAACAGCGAGGGCCCCTGGGGCTTGGGCAGGGGCAGCTCCTTTCCTCAGGGAGGAAGCCAGTCAGGCAGAAAAGCCCTGGAGGAGGAATCAGAATCCCCACTTCCAAGACAGCTCAGCTCAGTCCTGCAGCGCAACCTTTTATGGCCAAGGATGGCCCTGCCAGAAGACAGGGGCTCCTTTCATAGCTAGATTCCCCCTGGGAACACCAGGAGGCTGAATCTCTTTGGTTGGGCTGGAATTCAGCCATATCAAGTGTTGCTGAGGAATAAATGGGACGTTGGCTAGATCTGGGAATCTTTTTGTGAATGCAGAGCTCTTTGCTGTAGTGGAATTTGTGTTCTGCAATTGGATCAGTCGCCACAACACTAGTTGGGGCCCTTACCTGTCAGAGACAGACTGGTACCATCATTGCCCTTAAATACGGGTCATTGTGGTTAGGCCGGCCCCCACCCCCTGTATAGACACCACAAGTTCCTGCAGACCGCAGACTGGACTGCTCAATTTCGGAAGGGTCACTGGTTTGTCCAAATGACTTTGAGCAAGTTACTTCCTACCTGTGAGCGTCAGTTTCCACATCTCGTAAGCATTAAGTGAAATTGTATATATAATTGGTTTTGTAAACTGTCTAGATCTATACCAACAAAAAATTATTATTAATTCTCTATATAGCTAACTGCCCCATTGATCCATCTTGGAGGAAGTACAATGTAGTTGTTAAAAGCGTAGGTTTTGGAGTCTAACACATTAGGTTTGAATCCCTGCTTTGCCACTTACTAGCTATGTGACTAGTGAGTTATTTCACCACTCTGAGCTTCTGCTCATCATCCAGGAAATGTCGCTGATAACATATTTACCTCTCAGGACTGCTATGAGGATAAAGAAATAGTAGGCACAGCACATTGTCTGGCATGTAATAAGGGCTCAGCAGAAGGTAGCTACCATCATTACCTGGGATTGCCTTGGCCTATGCTCCCACCCAGTCTGAGCTCCAGGCAACTTAATCCAGACCTAGAGCCAAGGCCTCTTCTTTTTGGGGCCCCTGATTCTGGTTTTACCATGTCAGGTGGCTCCATTGTGAAGTTATAAAGTTCTCTGCATCCCACCCTGGCTGTTATAGAGGAACTGTTCTTGAAAAACTTTACTAGACAAGCCAATACTGTTTCAGTTAGAATTTTTTTCATGTTTTTCTTATTATAAGTGACAAAAACCCAGTTGAAAAATTTATAAGCAAAAGTGCAAACGTTTTCACCCTTAAATAAAAAATTCAGGGGCTCAGACATGGCTGGATCCAAGGGCTCTGTGCCTATTTGAAACTGTTATGGATCCTGGAAGAGCCATGATCTTTTAACCCAGTCTTGTTGGGTGGAATCTTTTGATTGAGTGTATCCATGGAGATGTGACACACCCAACTATGGGTGAGACCTTTGATTAAATTGTTTCAATGGAGATGTGACCCCACCCATTCTGGGTGAGTCTTCGTTAGTTCACTGGAGTACTTAAGAGAGCTCAAGAGCTGACACAGACATTGATGCTTGGTGATGCTCGGAGATGCAGACAGAAGGACATCTGGAGATACTAAGCTAAGAGCTGAAGCCCAGAGTTTGCCTCGGAGAAGCTAAGAGAGGACTCCCAGATGCCTAGAGAGAAATGGCCCAGGAGAACCAAGCAGAGGGCTAAGAGAAGATAAGAGAGACAGAAGTCCAGAGACATTTTGGAGGAAGCTTTTTTGAAACAAGAACCTGAGAGCAAAGGACTAGCAGACACCAGCCACATGCCTTCCCAGCCTTTCTTCAGTGAAGGTATCCTCTTGTTGATGACAGTTTGACAGTTTTATGGCCTTGGAACTGTAAATTTATAACCTAATAAATCCCCTTTTGTAAAAGCCAATCCATTTCTGGTATTTTGCATAATGACAGCTTTAGCAAACAGGAACAAGCTCCAAAAACATCATCACTGTGCCTCAGCTCTTCTTTACTCTGAGTTGATGCCACTGTAGGCAGGTTCTTCCTGTCTGATGGCTCTCTGCACCTTTAAGCTTATAACTTATTCTCCTATCAACTCTCCTTTGGGTCTTCAGCTAACAGGAATGCCTTTGAGAATGGGATATAAGAGGTATTCTAGGACTGGGAGGCCAGAAGTGTAAAGGAGAAAAACAGAGAAGAAAGGGGAGACCACCAAGGGATTTTTTTTCCTCCTCATCGTCTATCTTTGTATTTTGCCTGAGACTTTGTCCTTGGGTACAACCTGGAAGGAAGAACAGCCACTGTCAGGATCCCCCTTTGCCTACCCTCTCACCCTTGTAGCTACAGAGTCTCTTTCTTCCTCTGGAACCCACACCACCACCCTGAATCCCTCTGGCAGGAAGATTCTCCAAAAAGCTGTCTGCTGCAGGTGCCAGATGTGTGCCAGGATCCTGAGCTACTTGGTGCCAGTGACTTGGTGCCCAGCCTGAAGACTGTGTCTACCTTGGCAGGCTAAAGCAAAGATGAGATATTTCTGTCCTCTTCCTTCAGAGTGATTCCCAACATCACCGTGGCCTCAAAAAACAGGGCTGATGGCAGCCCCGCTGGTGTTTTCCAAAGTTGACTGGATCCAATAATCTAACAATGATTTTGTTTCATTTCCTGGGATGGAGTCAGGCTGTGACGTCAAATCAGAAGGCAAAAGAGGACAGAAAGGGGGAAAAAATTCTCAGTATCTGAAGCAAGAGTGTCTAGTGGAAGCGGGGGAGCCTAGGTTTTTGGCTTTGAATATCAGCTCCACCCCTTGCTTGCTGTGGGACCTTGGCCAAGTTACCAAAGCTCTCTGAGCCTCAATTTACTCATCTGGCAGGGCTCTGTGTGATTTAAACAAGATAATATGTATAAATCCCAGAGCCTAGCACAAAGTGGGCCCTCAATAAATATGAACCCTGTTCTTTCCTTCCTTCCCCTCCCCAACATAGATAGACAACCTGGGGAAAGAGAGGCTTTCCTGAGACCAGTGGGTGGGGAATTCTTCAATCTAGAAATGGGACCTCTGAAGATGTCTGGCAAGCTTCTCAGACAACAGCAAAGCTTAGGCTTAATCACGCAGCCAGTGGGGGAGAAAGCCTACAGGGCAGCTCATGCATCATAACCACTGGCTGCCTCAGGAGCACGGAGGGCTCCACTTCCTTCCCTCAAAGTAACAGAGCATTCTGCTTAGGTGTGAAAGTGAGAGGTTGGTGGCTCTAGTTGGGCAGGCCACAGGGCCCGGAAGTAAATGGCAGCAGAGAAGGAAGCGCTCCATGGAGCACGTGTATACCCCCTGGTGTGCAGATGTATGCACAGCCACACACACTCACACAGACATTCATAGCATTCACTCTGACCTATTTTCACACAGTTCTCCCCTGCCCAGAGAGAAAAGTCATTTGGGATATTATTTTTTAACTTTTTATTTGGGTACAATTTCAAATTTATAAAAGGTTGCAAAAATAAAAATAGTACAAAAAAACACCGGTATATTCTTTAGCCAAATTCACTTGTTATTAAAATTTTACCCCATTTGCTTTATCATGTGTTTCCCCTGCAAACACACATGCACAAAGAAATTTTTTGTGAACCATTTGAGAGTAAGCTGCATATTACAACTCTTTAACCCTAAATACTTCAATGTGTATTTCCTAAGAATAGGGATTTTTCTATTATATTACTACAGCACATATATGAACTTCATAAATTTATATTGATAAAATACTTTTATCTAAACTACTATTTCTGTTCTAACTTTGTCAGTTGATCTAATAATGTCCTTTATTGCATGGTCTTCCAGTACAGGATCCAGGCCAGGGTCAGGTATTGCAGTTGGTTGTCGTATCTCTTTAGCTTCCTTTAATCTGGAACATTTCCAAAGCTTTCTTGGCATTTTATGACATTGACCTACATAATGAATACCCCACACCCTTCTAATAACTGTTTTATTGAGATACAATTCACATATCATAAATCACCCATTTAAACTATATAGTTCATTGGTTTTTAATATATTCACAGAGTTGTGCAACCATTATTACAATCAATTTTAGGACATTTTCAACACCCCCAGAAAAAAACCAGTACCTATCAGCAGTCATTCCCCATTTGCTCACAAACCCCCAACCCTAGGTAACCCCTAATCTACTGTCTCTATGGATTTGCTTATTCTGGATATTTCATATAAATGGTTTTATATAATATATAGTCTTTTGTGACAGGCTTCTTTCATTTAGCATGTTTTCAAGGTTCATCCATGTTGTAGCACGTATCAGTATTTCATTCTTTTTATTGCTGAATGATACACCATATTTTGTTTATCCATACATCAGTTGATGGACATTTGGGTTGTTTCCCCCTTTTGGCTATCATGACTAATGCTGCTATGAACTTTCATGTACAATTTTTTGTGTGGACATATGTTTTCATTTCTCTTGGGTATATACCAAGGAGTGGGATTGCTGGGTCATATGGTAACTGTTTAAACTTTTGAGGAACTGCCATACTGTTTTCAGCATTTTACATGTCCACTAGCAATACAAAAGAATTCCAATTTCTCCACATTCTCACCGGCTCTTGTTATGATCTATCTTTTTGATTATAGCCATATCTTAGTGCATGTGAATTGGTATCTCATTATGGTTTTTATTTTCATTTCCCTGATGGCTATTGACATTGAGCATCTTTTTCACATGCTTATTGGCCATTTGTATATCTTCTTTGGAGAAATATCTATTCAGAACCTTTGTCCATTTTAATGTTTGTCTTTATATTATTGAGTTCTAAGAGTTCTTTATATATTCTAGATACAAGTCCCTTATCAGATATACGATTTGCAAAAATTTCCTCTCATTCTGTGGGTTGTCTTTTCACTTTTTTTAAATTAGAGAAATTGTAGGTTTATAGGAAAATTAATGTAGAGTTCTCATATCCTCACCCTCCTTTTTAATATTTTGCATTAGTGTCTTTTCACTTTCTTTATGGTGTCCTTTTGGGCACAAAACTTTTTAATTTTGTTGATGTGCAATTTATTTATTGTTCACCCTCCCCTCCTTTTTTTGAATAGAGGATTCCTCATTTTGCATTTTGCTGATGTTTCCTTGTGTTCTACTTTGCTAAAGCTGCCAAAATGCAAAATACCAGAAATGGATTGGCTTTTACAATGGGAGTTTGTAGTTTATAGTT
>PVKY010013071.1:0-11187 GCA_004027775.1 Bradypus variegatus | reverse complement strand
TTCCTTGTTTTTTTGAAGACTTTTACAGTTTTGAGGGGTGCTGGTGACATATTTCATAGAATGTCCCTCATTTGGAATATATATAATTTTCTTCTCATTAGTAGACTGGGGATACAGGTTTCAGGGAGGAAGACCAGGGAAATAAATGACCATTTCCATCATATCATACCAAGGATATATGCTAACGATATGACCTATCACTTTGGAATTTAACCTTGATCAACAGAATAAGATAGTATTTGCCAGGTTTCTTCACTCAAAGTTACCCTCCCACCCCCTTTCCTATTGTAATCTTTGGAAGGAAGTCACTAAGTACAGGCCAGTTCACCACCTTCTGACACCACAAGATCTTCAGGTTCATCTTTCATATTCTCTGACCTGGCCTGAGGATCAAAAGGCTGATAGAAGGCAATTATGAAAAAAAGTTGCTAAAAACATTCATGTGTAGAGTTTTGTGTGGGCATAAATTTCAAATCAGGTGGGTAAATGCCTAGAAATGTGATTGCTGCACATTTTGATTAGGTTATATTTGGCTACATAAGAACTATTAAACTGTCTTCCATAGAGGCTGCACCATTTTCCATTCCCTCTATCTATGAATGAGAGGCCCAGTTTCTCTTTATCCTCACCTGCTATTGGTATCACCAGTTCTTCAGATTTTAGCCCTTCTAATAAATGTGTCATACTATTCCACTGTTGTTTTAATTTGTATCTCCCTAGCGACAAATAAAGTTGAACATCTTTTCATATTCTTATTTTCCATCTGTTTATCTTCTTTGTCCAAATATTTTGCCCATTTTTTCATTGGATTGTTAATTTTCTTATTGCTGAGTAGCAGCTTTATATTTAAAAGACACCTAGTGGAAACAAATCAAATGTTCATCAATAGGTGAATGGATAAACAGATTTTCAGATGCCCATACAATGGAATATTACTCAAAATAAAGGATGAAATAGAAATAAACTCATTACACATGTAACAGCATGGTTAGCTGTCAAATTAATTTTACTGAATTATAGAAGACAGAAGGATACATACCACATTATTTAAATTATATAAAACCTTAGAAAAATGGAAACTAATCTAAAGCCTGGCTGAGGAGAGACAGAAGGGCTGCATTCAAAAAATTGCAAGGAACCATTTGGGGGGTGATAGATATGTTTATTGTCTTAATTATTGTGATGGTTTTATAATTTATTCATATGTTAAAACATCAAATTGTATACTTTGCATATATGAAGTTTATTTTTCTGTCAATAATACCTCAAGGTAGCTGTTAAAAACCATAGGTTAAATTATCTTCTACTTTTATTGGTCTTTGACTGTCTGGCCAAAGTCTAGAAAAATAATCTTAATATATCTCCCTGAGCTGAGAGCTTTTAAGTCTAGCCTATGGCATCAGAACTTGTTTTACTAAGGATATGAAGTGAGCAGCTAAATCTAGTGAGGAGATTTAGTGTATATTTTTGCCCCAACTTAATAAGACAGCTGATATATATAAATTCCAGGGCAAATATAACTATATTTTTAATATGGAGTTTTAATAGAGTGAATGGAAAATAAACAGATCACTATATCATTATCACTATTTGATATAATATGGTTTAACAGCTTTATATAATATCCAGAAGACAACTTATTTTCTGTTGGATCAGTTGTTTATGAGATGATTCCATCCTTAAGTTTAGCATAAGATTTAGAGTCTGGTCATATTATACCCCTTCAGAAAATTTCCATATGACTGGAAAAACATTTACAGAAAAAAACAAATGAAAGTTGATGAAGGCAGATTTTGATTAAATTGTACAATCTTTTGGGCTAAAAAATATACCTTTTATAAGTTTAGCAAACATCTACTTCTGTTTCACAAATTGTAAGGCTACTTTGCTATTGTAAGTCATTGAAGTAAATGAAAGGTATCAGAGGTCAGAAGTATACACACACAAACACACACATATATATATACTATGTATATTCACTATATACTTAATGCTACATATGTCTAATATATATTATATAACAGTTGATTGATAAATGAAATGTAATAAATATGGCTATACATACACACATTTATACATATGTGATGGATAAATATTAATTTCGTTCTGAAGCTTATGCAATAAAAGAGCTATAAACCCATTGTCATGCAAACAAGTAGTGAAATTGGAAAAAGCACAAAAATCACAATATGGACACAGATGGAACTTTAGAAATAAAAATATGCTTCTCTACAGAGTAGATTAAAACCACTTCTTACAGTTTGCTAATGCTGCTGTTATGCAAATTACCAGCAATGGATTGGTTTTTATAAAGGGGGGTTATTAGGTTACAAATTTACAGTTCTGAGGCCATAAAGGTGTCCAAAATTAAGGCATCAATGAGAAGATACCTTCATGGAAGAACAGCCAATGGCATTTGGAAAACCTCCGTTAGCTGGAAAGACACATAACTGGTTTCATAATGGCTTTCTCCAAAATATCTCTGGGCCTTTCTTAGCTTCTCCAGGGCAAACTTTGAATTTCATTGCTTAGCTTAGCCTCTTCAAACATCCTCTGTCCACATCTCCAACAATCACTAAGTGTCAGCAAGCATTTGAACCTTGGCTTAGGATATCCCTGGGTGTTTTCAATTTTCTGCTCTCTGTGTGAGCTACCTTTAAAGGACTCCAGTAAAGTAATCAAGACCTACTGTGAATGGGTAGGGTCATATCTCCCTCGAAACATTCAATCAAAAGGTCAGACCTTAATCTAAAATATTAAAAAAATCTGTCCCCAAAAGCTTTCAGTAAAGAATATGGCTTTTTGGGGGCCATAATATATCCAAACCAGCATATCACTTAATTATTCGATGAGCTAGGGATTTTAGTTATGGTTATTTATAGATTAAAAAAAAATGAGGCAAAGAGATTGAAGATCTACTGTTGCAAGTAATGACACCATATTTGAAATTAATGTCTCTTCAGGTTCTGAATCCTGTACGTTTCCACTATTTTATTAATATTTTACAAAGCAGTCTATTCTTAATTAGCCATATGCAAATTATCAACATCATAGCCACCAGCTCATATATCAAAACCTTCTGATATTTTGCTTTGTTTGTATATTTGAAATTTTTATTTTATTATATAAAAATTTTGTAGGAAAATAGGAAGAAAATATAATTTGTCATGAGAAAACTCTGTGATGATTATTTGTCTCTTACTTTATAAACATAAATTTAATGCCACTGCTGTATCTTAAGTCCTTGGGGATCATTTTTCCCTAATTTCTGGACTCTACAGAATTGGTTCAAAATCTGTGTAACATATTTGGGTGCGGAATGAATGAAGTTCTGCCTAATGAGCAGATCCAAGCATACAGAGTGAGATGAGAAAAAGCAGCTGGGTTTCACAAATACAGACTAATTTTTCTTGCTTGGAAAAGAGGTCCCTCTCTTTCACAACTGCCATTTAAATTGGTTGACTGTGAGCCAGTTCTATTCAGGTTCATTCAAACATATGAAATGACCAAATTAAAGCATTTTCTTCAAAGACTAACAAGAATTTGATCAAAAATAACTGTTGGCATATCATAAAACTCCATGTGGATATAGAAAGATAGGAGGGGGCAAAAAAGAAAGAAAGGTTGTTTTGGAAGTATCAAGATTTAATATTAGGAGTATTTTGACATAACTTTATGGCCATATTCATTTAATATACTGAAATCGTGGATTATAAATTTTTAAATAAACATCATCATCTGTGTTCTGTAGTCACTTCAATTAATGAATACCAGAATAATTTTTTTCTGTTGTTCTAGTGATTTAAATTTGCAGTCCTTTCTAACTAGTTCACACAGTTGTATTAACAGTTTCAGATAACTATTAATCTAAAAGTCATTTAATCTTTACCCTATTTACAAGAGGCCTATCTTAACACTATTGGCGATAGAGTTCTCCAAACTTTCAATGTCCAAGTTTCCGACATCCCATACTCTTAAAAATGTTTTTTGGCCATTTTCTTCCCTCATCTTAAGTCTTTTTTTCCCCTCTAGGTGTTATGTAACTTTTAAGGCTTTAGGTTTTGTTTTCTGCTGAACAGAGAATTAGACAAGATCTGTATATCACAGAAGAGAATATTGCTACTTTAAAGTAAAAAATACACATCTGGAAAGGCTAAATCTCACAGCCACAAGAAAAACAGTTAACTTTAAAGAACGAGCCTAGTTAAATGATATGACCATGGACACAGAATACCAGAGAAGGACATGGAGCTTCCCACAGGCAATAGTGGAGCGTGTGTGTGTATATGTTGTGTATGCATGTATATGTGTGTTGTGGGTGAGTGTGTGAGAGGGAGACAGAGACAGAGGGAAGAGATGCGAGGCAGGAAAGCTAGGTGGGGAGGTAATCATTCAGAAGGCAAGACAGATTGACCAAAATTGGATATATCTTTGTTTTTCTTAGAGCTGCTTAGCTTCAGTAAACATTTTTCATCAGTTGGTGAACTGCATGTGGAAAGGATAAAAATAAGCACCATTATAAAGCAATAAAACCCCTCAACCCAATATTGTGGTTCTGCAAAGGTGATAATGTGGGTGTATGAGTGTGGGGACACTGCAAGTAAGACGATCAATATCAGTTTTGTGTTCGTGCTTCATACTGGAATAAAGTTTTTCTAATTGGAATTGGTTTTTCTCTAAAGGTAGATGAGCCCCCAAATTTCCCTTTTTATAGTACTCTCAAACTGTGGTACAAATGATAGGTTGTCTCCTTGGTTCATAAAGGACATGATTAATCTGAGAAAATATACAATGAATTGTGTTTAAGTGTGCTGTGTCATCTGTGTGGCTTTTCTTTATAATTACAATATTGTCATAGATTAAATCATAGTAATATCACAATGAAATATGTACAGTTTCTAATTAGGAAGAGTGCCATACTTATTTTTATGGCATTCTTCAATTTTTAATGAATAAAAGAAAGTGGACTGAATCCACAGCTTCAAAGTTGTGCAGCATAATAGGTAACAATACTTAGCATATAAAAGATTCTGCCATGATGCTTTATCTACTTAATTAATAACAAGTACAATTGGAATAAGTTATTAACCACCTGTAGCTTATTTAGAATTGATAAAATCTCATGTACCATTAAATGACCTTAATCTATCCAGGTATTTTGTAAAATTATTTCCAGCCTGTTCTAGTTTGCTAATGCTGCGGAGTGCAAAACACCAGAGATAGATTGGCTTTTATGAAAAGGGGGTTTATTTGGCTACACAGTTACAGTCTTAAGGCCATAAAGTGTCCAAGGTAACAACACATCAGTAACCAGGTACCTTTGCTGGAGGATGGCCACTTGTGTCCGGAAAACCTCTGTTAGCTGGGAAGGCACATGGCTGGCGTCTGCTCCAAAGTTCTGGTTTCTAAAATGGCTTTCTCCCAGGATGTTCCTCTCTGGACTGCAGTTGCTCTACAAACATGTCACACACAGCTGCACTGAGTTTATTCTGTTATGTCAGTTCATTTATATGGCTCCACTGATCAAGGCCCACCCTGAATGGGTGGGGCCATTCCTCCATGGAAATATCTCATCAAGTTATCACCTACAGTTGGGTGGGGCACATCTCCATGGAAACACTCAAAGAATTACAATCTAATCAACACTGATACGTCTGCCCACACAAGATTGCATCAAAGATAATGTCATTTTGGGGGACATAATACATTCAAACTGGCACACAGCCAAAAAAATTTCACATGTCAGGTTCATATAAGAGTAGCAGTATGAAAATATTCACTTTTTAGTGGTTCTGTGAAGAATGTAACAGTTAATAATAATCAGTAATTG
Source organism: Bradypus variegatus (assembly GCA_004027775.1). Lineage (NCBI taxonomy): Eukaryota > Metazoa > Chordata > Mammalia > Pilosa > Bradypodidae > Bradypus > Bradypus variegatus. The sequence continues at coordinate 5,357 of PVKY010013071.1, read as the reverse complement.
AGTCTCCATCTCTAGGTAGCCACACTTGAATTAAGCCATATGAAAAATTCTGACATAGGTTTATCTAATGCTTTCACTTAAATTTTATTTTTAAAATGTATAAACATATGCAAGTAATTTTAATTGCTAAGCCTCCAAAACAAAAATGTGTTCTGTTCAGTATAAGTAGAGTATCTAAAACTTTGTTCTTCGTATATTCTTGATGAATTTATAAGTAATTACTTTAATATAATAAAAAATATTTGGGGGATAAATGACCAAGAGTCTAATGTAAAAATATTTAAATAGCATCCACCAGGTTAAAAATAATAATTTTAAAAAAATTATTTTTGCCTTTGAAATTTGTATGGTTTCAGGTATTTTAAAAATGTAGAAAAGATTCTTGTGGACATGTCAAGTTCTCTTGTTGCTATAACACATACACACATAGAGTTTCAAAATATATGTTTGTGTGTGTTTTCTTAGTGATAGCACTGGAAAAAGGAATCTTAAACATAAGGGAAAAAAGATGCTATTTAATGAAAAATAGGTGGTGTGGCAACCCATGGCCTGAAAAAAACAGGCTTGCAGATCTTTGGTGCACAGCAGTCTGCATGACCTAGGCTGCTAAATATTTAACCTATTGTCTTTTTAAGTCAATAAAGAGAATAAGGGTAAACTGACCTTAAAATGTAACTTTATGGGAAGCAGGCAGGAAGTGAAGGGCTCTTAGTCTCAAAAAAAGAGCAAAATGTAATCATTCATGTGTTATTCTAGTCCTTTCTGTGCCATCTCCCAGGACAGAATGACCTGTTCTGCACCTATGCTTCCCCCACCCTTAGGGATGCCTTTGTCTTAAACCCTTACAAAAGGCTTTCTGTCCTCTTTGTATGGCTCGGTCGCCTTCCCTGTGAACATACCTGCTGGGCCTGAGAGAGCCATCGCGATCTCTCCGTGACTTCTCACCCTGTAAGTGAGCCCTGAATAAAAGTTCAGGTATCAGAAAACGCTTATTGTCTTCTTTGGCCTCTGGACTGGCAGGGCCCTCTTGGGCTGCAACAGATGGGATATTTACAAGTGTTCCCTGATTAGTAATTTTGAAAGTCTCAGGTCATTATAGCCATCCTGAAAATCGAAAATTTTCTGTAAAACTTAAGTAAAGCAAACCAATAGAATTATAGAGAATTAATGCTACGGTCTTTCTCTAAATACATTTCTGCAATCAATTTTCCAACATTCTCAAGAAGATGCTGCCAAAGGTAGATTGGCTAAAACATGGAATTTCTCGCTTCTGAGTCATTTTGTATGCCAGGAGTGCTTAAAAGTGGGAGAAATAGCCTTCGTTCCCAGTGTTAGATCCCAGGAGAAGAAACTAACATGTAAAAGGAGTTTCTAACTCAGGGGCCCCACAGCTTATCTCACAAGAAAACAGGTGCCCCATAAACTAAAGAATGAGGCTGTTCAAAGCTGTTCAAGGCTGTCTCAGCCACAGTGGCACCTCAAAGGCGAGTAAGGCAAGGTCAGACACGCCCATAAGACAAACAACCAAAAGGGCCTGCTCTCCCTAGCTAGATAATGCAGCTGATTTGCTGAAAAGAATATTGTCTCAAAATTCTACCAACCAGTCAGTCCAAAACTAGATAGGCACTTACCCAATCGAGGCACAGAACATCACAGCAGACACCTTACCCAACGTGGGTTCCCTTTTTTGTTAAAAAATGCTGCTCTCAGATACAGAGCGGGAGTCATTATCGTTTTCTTCTTTTCTGCTGGCTCCTATCTGCTTTCTTCCTCTAATAAATCTTAAACTTTATACTTAAACTTTGACTTGCTGCATTGTGTGGATCCTAGAACGGCTCCGAACCTAACATCCAGCCTTTGCTGGGTGCCAGACCTGGCCCCACCGCCCGACCGCTGGCCTGTCTCAGTTGGCTGGGGGCCGCCGCTGCTGCCTCAAGACGGGTAGGCTGGCCATGGCATCCTGCGTGGGGAGCCGAACCCTGAGCAAAGATGACGTGAACTACAAGATGCATCTCCAGATGATCAATGAGCAGCAAATGGAGGACATCACTATCTACTTCTACTGGCCGCACACCATTACCCTACTCAGCTTCACCATTGTCAGCCTCATGTACTTCGCCTTCACCAGCACCCAGCCCAGTGCCTACCTGATGATAGGCATTAACTGGATGCATGAGAAAGCCATGAATGGACATAAATGAGGAGCGCTGAAACAGTGAACGATTCTTGTCCAGAAGACAACATCTGGAAGGGCATCCTCTCTGCTATTTTCTTCTCTCTTATCATGGGTGTTTAGCTTTTCCCAATGTTCCATTTACTTGACCTCATCCAGCCTTATGGAGAATGGTTTTTGGCCTTATAGTGCTCTACTTCCTGTTCCTGATGTTCCTACTCTTCCTGAATTTGAGCAGGTTAAATCCATAATGTATTGGCTAGATCCAAATCTTTGACATGAGTAAGTCAGGTTTCCCACGGATCTGGCCGTATCAGGCAGATGACTGCCTGTGGACTTTTGCCAATTTGGGATCTCTTCTAACTTCAGCGATTGGCATGCAGTCACTGGTAGCAATTCAGTGTGTTCGAAGGAAAAGGTAGCTATTTCCTCACAGTTGCCAAGAACAGCTTTGTGTTTGGGTGTATTGTGGATGCATTTTAAACATCTTCATTCAGACAAGACATTAATTGTACAGTTAACGGACTCATCCCCGGGTTTTATTTTAATGAATCTGTCTTTCCACATTTGATTGATTAAAGTTCGGACTACTTTTCTGTCTTTTTTTTTTCAATTGTTATTGTTGTTATTTGTTTTTAAGTTAGGATGTTTAAAAGCCTTCAGAAGCCACTGCTAGAATTGAAACTAGTGGAGGTTCCCTCCCTTCTAGCTCTTTCTCTAGAAAGAGCTTTTGTGTTACTATTTAGCAGCCTCAGCCCTCTTTCTAAAACCTTAAGCCACATGGCAGAGTATAAGCCAGTCTAAGAAAAGGTTAGTTTCCTGTGTGGGATCCTGGGCTCCAGAACTGATCCTTTCTTGTTCCATTCCAAATGTCATTTGTCCAGACTTACCCACAGTGCACAAAAGTGAATCTTTTACAGGCAGTGATCAAGACGGCTTCTCCCCACAGCCGGGTGCCTTTTATAATTTGTTTGTTTTCCTTCTGTGGTGTGTTGCTGACATTGTCTTTTAGTCACATGTGAGGTGCTGGTGAGTATTACTTTTCATCTGTGCAATGCTCTGGAGCATTTATCCCAATAGTTCGTCTCCACTGATGGACGCCTGTTTGAAATAAAATAATTCATGTTCAAGCCCATCAAAAAAAAAAAGTGGGAGAAATAGAAGGAATTTCTTTTCTGAGGCATCTTATCCACCCACAATATGATTTTGTTGTGGTTTTTTTCTTGCTATGACATCCAAGATATCCAGTTGATTCCAGTCTACTTAGTTATGGAAGCCACGTTGTCTCTTAGCAGCTAGTAGAAAACATGGTACATAATAAAATAAGCCTACACAATTCAATGAATCCAGTTATATTCAAGACATACAAGTTATGTCTTCATAAGAAATCCTACAAAAATAATTGGTTTTATGACCTTTTACCCTTTGAATTCATATTTGTTCTGGGACTGCTAAGGGAATTCCCTGGTTCTTTTTGTAGAGAAATGGTGGGGGGGGGGGGCTGGTTCTTTTCACAAGTAGACATAACTACTAAAGGAAATGATTACAGCATATGAATAAATGCCATGGTGCTTTATAATATTTACTCTCATTATTTTCCCTGTATACAACTTCTAACAAAAAGAACACAAAAATGTGTTGTGAATTTGGAAATAGTATAGATACCACCTATTAAAATATACTTCAAGATGAATTTAAAATGGATACTCAATTATAACAATTTTAGGTGACATTTTTAAAAGTACATGTATATGTATATGTGCATATATATATACACACACATATAATGTTTTCTAATAATTCCTTTATGTGAACTAAAATGGATATTCAACTTTTAGATTGTATCTTGGTTGCCTATAGATATATCTTATACCTATTTAGATTTTGGAGCCAATTTGCATGTGTTAGAGACCATATTCAGTAAACAACTGGAAACTATAACATATGTCTTCTACATCTCTTTTCTATCAAAATTATATCTATATTCCTTTGAAATATGTCCTTTCTGTGTGTACTAATTGTGTGTGATGCATATTCTCTAAGACATACATATAGGGATGTGAAACATTCCTGAAGTTTGAAGAGTTAGAAAATCTCTGTAATTATAACGTAAATGCTTTGCAATGAGTTTAAAGGAAAAAAGTTTGGGCAGAAGGAAATGAATTATGTACGCTGTTGAATTCTTTGGTCCCCTAATCCTCAGAATTTGATGCAGCTTAAGAAATTAATAATTATAACTAAATGCCTTGCACTAAAGATGAAAAATAGTTTCCTACCATATGGGAAGCTATTTTGATTTTACATTTGAAAATTAAATAAATACATATAAAATATATTTTTAAAAATAATGACAAAAATTCTTGCTATTTTCAGATTGATGATAGCTTTTAGATAACTTAGTAATTTTGTGGCATATTTTTCTACATTATACTCTGGTGATTTTTTCAGTTTGATTAGATTTTATAACTAGTTGAATTCATACAGAAAAGCATAGTTTGGATAGCCATATATTTTGCCTTTTCATCAGCTCTGAAACATATCTGAGTCATAAAATTCTAGGTTCTTAACAGTGTGGTTATGTTAGAGAGGTAAGAGCAGACAGGCTCAGATGAACCCTTTATGATTAGACAGTATTATGTCTACGTGCCTGTTGTGAAATTATTGAAAGATGTAAATATATTGACTTTAGATATTTTTATATCCCCAAATTTAAATCCTGGGTGAGATGAAATCAGTACTGAAACAGGGAAGTAGTAATGCTTGATATTGATCCTGGCATTGATATGAAGTAGTTTGAATCAACTTTAAGATCTTAAGTACATAATTTAACATCTTCATAACTCTCTTTTCTTACGTAAAATAAGGGAGTTGGATGAGATAAATATTTACGTTATTGTGATAATTCAAAATATGTTTGGGGGTATCCTCAAAGTGCAAGTTTTCAAGCTTCTGCTTAAAAGCATCTCCATACAGGTAGTCTGCTATTCCCCAAATCTGAAATTTTATAGATGAAATTGATGAATGCTTTCTTTTTTTTAATATTCATTTTATTGAGATATATTCAGACACCACGCAGTCATACAAAACAAATCATACATTCGATTGTTCACAGTACCATTACATAGTTGTACATTCATCACCTAAATCAATCCCTGACACCTTCATTAGCACACACACAAAAATA
>PVKY010013070.1:0-11194 GCA_004027775.1 Bradypus variegatus | reverse complement strand
CTTATTTTTTCCTCTCTTTTTACCTTTCCTGATAATCTTCATTTCTGCACTCTTCTCCAACTCTCTCTCTCCTCCCTTTTCCTATCAGCCTGTAGCACTCCCTTTAGTATTTCTTGTAATGCTGGTCTCTTACTCACAAACTCTCTCAATGTCTGTTTGTCTGAAAATGTTTTAATCTCTCCCTCATTTTTGAAGGAAATTTTTGCTGGATATAGAATTCTTGGTTGGCAGTTTTTCTCTTTCAGTATCTTAAATATATCATGCCACTGTCTTCTTGCCTCCATGGTTTCTGTGGAGAAATCTGTACATGGTCTTATTGACTTTCCCTTGTATGTGATGGATCGCTTTTCTCTTGCTGCTTTCAGAATCCTCTCTTTGTCTTTAGCATTGGACAATCTGACCAGTAAGTGTCTTGAAGTAGGTCTATTGGGATCTATTCTATTTGGGGTATGTTGTACTTCTTGAATCTCTACATTTTTGTCTTTTATAAGAGTTGGGAAATTTTCAGTGAATATGTCTTCTATTACTCCTTCTGCCCCCTTTCCCCTCTCTTCTCCTTCTGGAATACCCATAACATGTATATTTGTATGTTTCATGTTGTCACTCAGCTCCCTAACACCCTGCTCATATTTTTCCCTTTTTTTTTTACCGTCTGTTCTTTTGTGTGTATGAATTCAAATGACCTGTCTTCCAGTTCACTGATCCTTTCTTCTGCCTGTTCAAATCTACTGTTGTGTCCTTCCATTGTGTTTTTCATCTCCTCCATTGTGGCCATCATTCCCATGAGTTCTGCCATTTGTTTTTTTAAGTTTATGAATTCTTCTTTATGGTTAGCCAGTGTCTTCTTCATATCCTTCAGCTCTTTTGCTATATCTTCCTTATCTTCCTTCATTTCACTGAATTTATTTAGCGTTAGTTGCCTCAACTCGTGTATCTCAGTTGAGCTATTAATTTGTTCCTTTGGCTGGTCCATATTTTCATGTTTCCTGGTATGGCTTGTTATCTTAATTTATCTAGGCATCTGATTTTCTAGATTAGTTTATTTTGGAGCTTGTTTTCTATCTTTTACCTAGGGGTTTTCTTGTTGGTTAGCTTCGTTCTCTGGCTTCTGTTATTCAATTCAACTTATTCTAGACCTCTAACTTAGGTTCTATTTAGTTAATCAAAATTTTTTCCCTCCTGTTCTTTCTGTTTCTTGCTCTGCCTCTATGTAGCCTTTTTGTGAATGGGTCTCCTCAGATATGGTTAACCCTAGTCAGATTTTCCCAGTCTAGTGAGGCCTGGGTCTCATTGGGATTGTGTGGAGTTTTCCTGAGAATGAGACCTTCCTATGAGGCCTTTAAATTGGTGCTTTTCCTCTCCAGTCCAGCAGGTGGTGCTTGCCAGCCTGCAGCTCCCCCACCAGTGTAAGGAGGTGTGGAGACTTTAGTTCTCCTGCTGACTCTGATCCTGTCAGTGGCATGGCTGACTGAAGCAGGAATCTGAATTCCAGTCCCTGGGGTGTGAGTTCCAAGGAGGAGGACTGCCAGTTGAGCTGGACCTCCCTCCACTCTCCCATTCCTCAGAACTCCAGTTGCCTCTCAGGAGCACTATATCCTAATCTCCTCTACTCTTTGGGGCCTCTCCAGCTAGATTCCGTGGTCAGCCTGAGTTGCCAATTAAAGATGGGGGTGGAGACCTTCAGTAGTGAATAAGGATCTCTAAGATTCTCTGGGTAATCTGTCTCCCTCCCAGCCCAGCCCAGTCCCTCAACCTGGGCTTCCCGATAGAGAACAACCACATACATTATTTTTAAATTAAAAAAAAAAGGGTCACTTTTAAAAGTCTTTCTCCAGACTGGGAGCTCTGTGACTGTCAGAATAGAACGTTTAAAGATACACCTTAGGCTATTGTCTGATAAGTACTCTCCAGCAGCTTCAGTTCCACCCCTGCCAGGGGCTAATGAAATGCAAAAAGTCAAGGAATCAGTGAGAAGCCAGAAGGGACAAAATGTAGGAGGAAAACAAATGGCTTTTCTGGAGTCTGGGAATGGGTGCCCACTTTTAGGTGCCCCCACTTCTCAGAACCCAGCCCTTCTCCAGCACCCCCAGCTCCCAAATTCAGTCAATTAATTTGTTAATTAATTCTGCAGCTGAGGCTGGGCTGAGCCCCTCCTCTTGTCCCCAGCAGATTGCTGTTTTTTGGTTTTGTTTCTTCCTTTCCCCTTTTCAGGGAGTCAGCAGCAAAACATTCTGTGAGATCTCGGTGGGGAGGGGCACCAGACCTTTGGTCCGGGGAACTTACGATGTTCGCTGTGATCTCGGCTTTTCCTCAAATTCCAAACTTGCATCTGATGTGTGACTGGTTACTGGACATCCCCAAAACACTGTTTCATATAGTTCTTGGGTAGTTGCCAGCTGCTCTGGGCAACGTCCCCGGTGGCAGATGCTCCTCCGCGGGGCTCCAGCGTCGCAGGCGGTGTGGGCCTGGCGGTGGCGGCGACCACCCAAAAGCCTCGTGGGCACTTGGGCGGCGTGCGCCCGCTCAACTCCAGCGCCACGGGCTCAGGTCCCGGTGTGGGCATCGGCGGCAGCCAGTAGTGGTATTTTTACAGAAGAGTTCATAGACATTGGTGGAGAATCAACAGATGCATTAGCAGTAATTTCAGTAATTGCTGCTATGATCTTTAGTTTCCGTCCCAGAAAGGACCGTGGTGCAAAGTATAGCATCTAGGGCTTGGTGAGAGTGGTTGCAGTTTATACCAGAGCAATTCTGTGTGGTGGTTAAGGCCTTGCTCGTAGCTGACATGCCTTGCACCTTCATCATCCGCCATCTCTGAGAACAATTCAATGTCCTTCTAATGAACTCATTGTCCACTTAAAGCAGCCAGAGCCATCTCCTCGTGTTATGACTAGGAATTCTGACTGGGCAGTGATTACACAGACAGATGGCCACTGACCCAATAATAGAATCCAGAGGAATAAGTCTCTTCTTTCTAAGTAAAATTAGGCCTTGGGTTAGAATTCCATTCAAATGAATGTAAGTTGATGCTTTAAAAATATATTATAAAGAAAATGGGAGGGACTTCAGTTTCAGAATCTCAGATACAGAAGGTTTTGGATTGTTCTATAATAATTTTCAGGTGCATTCTGCTAAATGAGTTAGGTTACTAATGCCGCATTTGCAAATTTCTTGCAGAGAAATCAGATTGCCCCAACAGGCAATTTTTAGCTAGTACAGTTCAGATGCCTCCCCAACCCTTTTTTGATCAGTTGAACACAAAATTCTGGGACTCTCTCTGTCTGTATTAATCAGTAAAGATGAACTGCTATGACAAGAAACCCAAAAATATTAGTAAATTTGAAAAATAAAACTTATTTCCCACTTATACAAAGTCTGATGTGAATATTCTTGGTCAGGTGGCTTTCTTTGATGGTCTTCTCCATATATTCAACTCAGGATACAGGATTATTCATTATGTGTCTCTAGTAATGTAATATCTCTAATGTCCTATAATGCAAACAGGAAGAGAATGGGAAAGATCATAATCAAAATCGCCTCTTCCCATATTGCTTTGGCCAGAGAGGTGTAAGGCACACAAGAACATGTATCCTCCTATGTGCTGAGGAGGAAAATTGAACATATAGTATTGTTTCTGCCAGATTATCTTCTGATGGAGTTTGCTGAGTGAGAGCGGATTCTCGGAGAAAAACACAAGAATAACACACACCATGAAGCATGTCTAATACGATTACTATGAATGTATTTATAAGTAGAAAGTGATCACAAAACCCAGGAGAGAAGATGTTTTCAGAAGTTATTCATTTCCCAGGAAAGTTAATGGAGTAGATACGAACATATAACACTTCCCTCATAAAAACATTAAAATAGAAAAGCAGCACTTTTTTTTTTTTTACCAGCAAACCTGGAAATAGTACGGTCTAGAAAAAGATCAATAAGGCTAATTAATTTAAAAGAACAAACTGGGATTAAAAATATTGCTTTTCCCTATTATGAGCAGAGGGAAAACTTACCTGGCAAAAGTAAGATATTAATTTAGAAAAAAAGAGAAAGAAAGAAAAGTAAAAAACATTCTAATGGCAAAATACAAACTCATTCATGCATTCTTAATTCCGTAAAACAGAAGAAAATTTTAGGCAACAGAAATGAGAAACCAGAATTAAGGTACCCAAAGATAGCACTAATATTATCAAAAAACACTGAAGATTTCTTTACTAATTAAACATTAACTCCCCATTCCCTAACCCCAACCCAGCCCCTGATATTCTATATCCTAAATTCTAACTCTATGAGTTTGCTAATTCTAATTATTTCTTATCAGTGGAATTATACAATATTTGTCCCTTTGAGTCTCGGTGTTTTTTACTTAGCATAATGTCAGGCTTCATCCATGTTGTTACATGTATCGGACTCCACTCCTTTTTACAGCTGAATATATTCCATTGTTATGTTTACAGCACATTTTTTAATCCATTCATCAGTATTGACAGACACTTGAGTTGCTTCCGTCTTTTGACAATTGTGAATAACGCCACTGTGAATATTGGCATGCAAATATCTGTTCAAGTCTCTGCTTTCAATTATTTGGTGTATACTTAGTAGTGGGATTATAGTAGTATGGTAATTCTATGCTTAGTTTTTTGAGGAACTGCCAAACTATCTTCCACAGTGGCTGCACCTTTTTACCTTTTGCCCAGCAGTGAATGAGTGTTCCTATTTCTCCACATCCTCTCCAACAATATTGTGAGTGTAACAGTCCTGAATTATATATGTAACTGTGATTAAAAGAGGAAGTTTTCACGCATATATATGTTACTAGAATAAAAGTTAAAGGATAAAACATAGAACTGTACCACAACAGTGAACCATAGTATAAATGATGGACTATAGTTAATAGTTCAATTATAGAAATGTTCTTACATGAAATATAAAAAAATGTACCACAATAATGCAAGATATTAATAATGAGGTGGTATAAAAATACACTGTAATGTAAGCTACAGACTACAGTTAATGGTACAATTTTAACATACCTTCATCAATTGTACCATACTAATGCGAAGTATTAGCAATAGGTAATGTGTTTTTCACATGATTTTTCTATAAACTACAACTTCTCTAATTAAAAAAAATTTTTTTAATCAGTTAGGATTGTTCTTACCATTCCACCAGAAATCTTATCACCCCTCTGAATTAATGATGTCATGCTCGTAGGACCTAGTTAGCATGCTACAGCATGAAACAAAACTCCCTAAAAAATTTTAGGGTCTTGTCCCTTAGTGCATTTTTTGTCAGAATATTTTCTGAAGTGAAATAAAAGTTGTTGCACTCTTGAGCTTCTTTCAATTTTGGAAGGCACAGTGTCATTTTAATTTTGTTTGTAATACATTGGTTGTAATACTAGGACCCACATACTGAGCAACTCTGAAAACTGCCAGTATTGTTTGGGACCCAGATAAAAGAACCCCCTGCTGCAAACAGGTCTGCTATTTGTTGGTTATGACACAATTGGCCAAGTAATTCTTGAAGTATTTCTGATCCAAATGTGCTATGGAGACCAGACACTTCCTAATCACAGCAGGGTCCCCTTAGATTTTGGAACAAATCTCTGTTCTCTGTAATAGGTACATAGTTGCCTTTTAAAAAGCATCTCTTGATTTGGTATTGGGCTCCAGAAAATAAGGTGCTACATAATATGCTTCTGCAAGCAGAAATCAGATTATTTTATTTTTACAAACCAACTCAAGGTGACCTGCAAGAAAGTAGGGAGAGACACACCTTGTGGGCAGGCTTCAATCTGCAGGTATTGTTCGTTGCCCACTTTCTCTGGAAGAAGAGAATAATTGGAATTATTTGATCCACTAGATGGTCAGCAAGTTAAATATTTTTTTTTTAATATATAAAAGGTTTAGAGAAAATACTTGGTTGGAGATTTTGGAATAGACATGTAAATGCTCATTCAAAATCCCTCCTGTGAGTATTCATTCTCCAACCCCTTAGCAGTGACAGTTCTCGATCAGCTGCAAAGACAATCTACTCTACGAGGTCAGGGAGCCTCTTCCCCAGCTAACTCACTGTTTGCTTAAAGGCTTCTAGGTTGACAGTAATGGGAATTAGGTTTTTTCTCAAAGGTTTATATTCACGAAGGCTAATCAGGCTACTGCCAATTTTGGACATTGGTTTTCCCAGCAGCAGAGACCAATACTTAATCTCTAAAACAGCACCATATATCAAAGAAGCCGGTCAGCCCCCACAGCCTTTATGTCATTAAGGAGATATCAATGCTTTCCTCACATATCATATTTAATATGGATCTGGAAAGGATATCTTGAGCTAAAGTAAAAAGATTAACTGATGATAGATGATCAGTTTTGAAAACATTTTCAATATGGTTTTAGTTTTTCAATAAAAATAAAAATCAATCTTAGAAAGCCAAATGAGCTTTTATTTATGCCTACATTTTATATTTTTTGTTACTTTTGTTACATATTCTGCCTTTGTTAAGAAGGAGGAGGAAAAGAATGTGGCAGCACTTATAGGGTGAGCTATAGAAAGCTTGTTGAAATATGTTCAGTAATTCTCAGAAATGTGCCAATACCAAATACTTCACGTTTTACTGTTACACAAAATCCATTCACAAATTAGCAATAATTCCTACCTCATAACATAGTCCCATAATCCACAGGAAATTCTACTGATACTTTTCCACACAAAAACATTTATTAAGGACCTACACTTTCTGGCACTGTTCTATATGCAGAGGATGTACTTATCTAAAAGTACTCAGAGTTTAGTTGCATAAGACAAGCAGATAAACAGACTATTCCAAAAATAGTGCAAGTATGTATGATGAAAGGAAGTTCTACAAGGTTAACACTTACATTGAAAATTTTAGATGATTTATCTCTGTTCCTTTGCTTTCCCTCTGCAAAAAAGCAGTCTTAAATAACTGCAGCATATCTCTGTAAAATAATAATAAATATAAAATAAATATCTCAATTGACATGACAACTAGAGCATGCAAACCATGACTACAGCAGCCAGCAAGAAACTCAAGGTAAAAGACAAGTACAATCCACTGATAAAACAATCTCTTATCCCTAAGGATAATCACAGGAGGGGAATACTGATATATGAGATGAAATAAGTTCCCTCATTCTATGGAAAAAAAGAAGGACTCTTCTAGTTCATATGCTTCTAATTCTCTGAGTGCCTAATCCCACAGAAACACAGTGAAGTAGCTTCAAAGAAAAAAAGAAGTAATTAAACAAATTATGCTTTTAAAGTGTTTTTGAGTTGATTAGAATTCACCTGTATTTTATAGGTTTTATTAACACTTAGACATGGTTGACAGCATGATAATATGGCTCTCTGATTTTTTGCATACAGCTATTTTAAAATAGGTAAACCACGTCCAACTGCTCATTTTTTTCCAACCCATTTCATATTGATAATTTTGTAAAATACACACACAAAAAATCACGGCATGATATACTGTTATAAAACATTTTTGTTAACCATATATGAAATCTAACATTTCACTTTTAACCACATTCAAATATATAACTCGGTGCCATTAATTATGTTGAAAATACTGTGCTACTGTCAGCACCATCCATTACACAAACTTCCCCATAATCCCAAATAGAAACTCGGTATATTTTAAGCATTAGACTACCTATCCCTACCCATCCTCTAGTAACCTATATTCTAGATTGTAACTCTATGAGTTTGCTTATTCTGAGTATTTTAGATCAGTGAGATAATACAATATTTGTCCTTTTGTGTCTGCTTATTTCATTCAACATGACGTCTTCAAGGTTCCATGTTGTCACAAGTATCACAACTTCATTTCTTTTTATGGCTGAATAATATTCCACTGCATATATGTATAAACCACATTTTGTTTAACCTTTCCTTATTTGATGGGCACTGGGTTTGCTTCCATCTTTTGGCAATAGTGAATACTGCCACTATGAACATCACTGTGCAAATATCTGTTCGAGTTCCTTTGTTTACTGCTTTGTGTTATATACAGAAATGGGATTGCTAGGTCATATGTTATTCAATACTTAACTTTATGAGGAGCTGCCAAACTGTCTGCCACAGTGGCTGCACCATTTTGCATTCCCAGCAGCAATGAATGAGTGTTCTTATTTATCCACATCCTCTCCAATTATTTAAAAATAGTAACCAATCTAGTGGGTATGAAATAGCATCTCATTGTGGTGTTTATTTACACTTGGTCATTTTATGAATTTACCTTGTGCATTACCTTATAATACATTAATATTTCCCCAAAATTACCCATGATATCAGGATCTCTAATTCTTAGCACTCCCCATATATTTATACAATAATAAAATTTTGTTTTAATCATTCTCATTGTAATATATTGAAATTTTTCTTTCTGTGGAAGATATTTAAAATGATTTATTTCTTCTCTTTGATTTGTCTGATGTATTAGATGTGCAATTGGAGCTCTTGGATCTTTCTTTTCTATTTTTAAAGTAAGTAATTTTGATTTTATTCCTATCAATTATGTATTTTTGCTATATCCATACTCATTTTTTCAATCTTTATAAATTCTTGAATTGAGTCTAAATTCATGGTTTTGTTTTTAATATTTTTCTCAAAAGATAGTGACATTTTATTTGAAAACTTACTAGGTGACAACATCTTTGTAACGTTAAAACATGTTTTCATTTAAACAAAAATAACTTACATCTATAGAAAAGACTGAGAATCCTTCTACAATCTATTCTCCCTCTTTCACTAGAATTAAAATATGTAATGATTTGGGGAATGCTTAACCAATGGAAAGTGTGGAACATGCTGTTTTGCTTGGGATAAAATATAAAATAAATTATTTATTCTACTGCAATTTTCTTTTTATACACAACATCATTTTTGAGTTTTCTTAGTATTGATATTGTTTATCAATTTCAGTTCCTGAATTGTTTTCCAATTTATGACTATATGAATACATGCTATAAATACACACCTATATAAATTTATATTTATATATTTATGTATCATTTTCTGATATATAAGAATATTATGTATATACACATAAAGTATACATAGTCTTAAATTATATATATTCAAAATTCATTTTAATCTAATGCACATTTAAGCTATTTCAAGTATCTCTAAAGCAAATAATATTATTGAAAAAACAGTTTCCCTTTATCTTCTTGTGATATATGCAAAGACTTTTATGGAATATTTCCCTGTGAGTGGAATTGTTAAGTCTTTTGTTGCATTTTGTTACACAAATTATCAAATGTTCTTTTAATGGCTTGTAGGATTTATATCTTCTGCTAGAAATTCTTCCCTATACTAAACTTATAAATAATATATTGTCCTGTATTTAATAATTTGTGCTATATATATTTAGAGTTTTATTTTTTGCCATCACATAGCATTTTTGAGTATTCCAACATTGGTATTCATGGTAACATTTTCAGTATGAATAATTGGTCATTGTATCCCATAGAAAAGGGATAGTAAATAATAATGCTACGGAAAGGTACACATTACCTGGAATTTACATATATATTTGATGTTAGTTGGGACACTGAATTCCAAAGCATCATTTATTTCATGTTTCATTGCCATCCTATCCCTGTCATTGACAGATATGATAGCAAAGCCACTGAGCCTTGGCAGTGGCCTAGGTGATTGACCTGCTTCCGCCTCAGGAGGATTTCCAGGGAAGACCGACACCCGTATACACTTGTGACATCGCCAGTGGCACCAACACCAACATCAATTGAGTTGTTGACACTTTCCGATTATGTAGATATTTCTGTGCTTGAAACAACTAAGAATTCTTTTCATTACACTGAAAATGCTGCAAACATAAGGAAAGCAGGCACTCTGCTGAGCCCAGAGTTGATCCCGTTGCTACTGGTGAAAAAATAAAAACTAAAATATAAAATGTAATACTAAAAATATAAAATAAACCAGTGGTTATTTTTTGGAAATTTTTTCACATGTGCTTTAAATAAATATGTTTTTATTTTTGTGTGCATATTGTATATTCACCCTTTCTAAAGTTTTGTTGGTCATAATAGATCCATTACTGAAATAGATCTTTTTTAATGTGTGATACATTCAAACTGTTAAGATATAATGTTTTAGTTTAAGCTTGTGAGGAAAAACTGGCTTCACACAGATATTTAATTAGGAAAGCACAGAATATTTATTAGCTTTCAGGTAATTGTTGACATTCTTTGATTTTACATTAAAACTTGACAGGTACTTTCTTTAAGTTTGGTTAATTGTGGAATCTGATGTCATATCATTAACTCTGAATGGATTTTTTTTACCCATGAATGATTTTGTAACATCTTGGTCATATCAGTTCACTGAGATATCTAACTTGCATATGTTGAAACATTTCAGTATACAATATCAAAAAATAAAGAACATTCATTAAAAATAAATAAATAAATACATATGTGATAGTAATTGTAAATACATAAAATTATTATACCTGTCTTCTTTTCCCTCAACATATTTGATGGTATGTAATTACTTCCATCGACAACAAAAAAAAGAGTCGTTTCTTACATCCCCCAATATTTTTTCTATTTTATAATCATTCAGTTTCCTTTTTTACCAAGTATTTTTCCATAAGGTCTATTTTTTTTCTGCTTTTAATATTATTGTACCTACTTTCACCAATAATTCTTTCACCATTTTATTTCCAAACTATGTTTATTTTATTGTTAAAAGCTGAGAAACTGATTTTACAAATGGACAATGACCAGGAAGCTCTGACCCATTATCAGCAGTAACTAATCAGACTAGTAAATTCTGGCCCACTACATGCAATAAATGATCTAGGAAGTTGGCCATTATCTATAGCAAACTTCCCAGTAAGTCAAGCCACAACTCACCCAAAATAGCCAGGACTTGTTCAACAACTGACTGCTTCCCTGCTTATTGATCCCTTCTCCCTTTATAACGTAGGACCAACTGGAGAACGGCAAATATTTAAAATATGTTCCCCTAAGCAATCACATCCTATCACATAGGATACCCCACTTCTAGTTAGCCCCTTTTCCAGCTAAGAACCATGCCAACAGCATTCAATCTGGGCATACCTGAAATCTTTTCCACTATAAAACTTTCCTACTCCCCTACCTACAACTGAGTCTTTGCCAAATACAAGTAATAATAGCAA
>PVKY010013069.1:0-11190 GCA_004027775.1 Bradypus variegatus | reverse complement strand
TTATTTCACTGTTGTAATTGGAAAGGTTTGTGCAATAGTGATTTAACTGGTTTGTAAGAGTTCCTAAATCATTGGGTTCCATGTAGCCCAATTTAGTTGTTTATGTTTTAAAGTGGTGCTTACTTTAATTATTATTCTTGTTATTTTTGTGTGTGTGCTAATGAAGGTGTCAGGGATTGATTTAGGTGATGAATGCACAACTATGTAATTGCACTGTGAACAATCGAATGTACGATTTGTTTTGTATGACTGCCTGGTATCTGAATATATCTCAATAAAATGAATATTCAAAAAAAATAAAGTGGTGCTTAGTTTTTCTGAAAAGCCATTAATTAAGTACAATTAAATAAGGTGGACGTTTCATAATTAATACAGTGAAGGCCTGAGAATTGTTTACAGGTTTTTTCACACTCATTATGATATTCTTACATGGGTTTCTGGGTACATTGCTGGATTTTTCTTCAAGCCATAATTTGGAGAAAAACTTCAGGCTTAACCTTATGAAGTTCCTTAGATAGCTTAAATGCTTCAGTTTTGTCAGCAGCTCTTTGTTCTGAAAACTGATTTAAGGGATCTTTCTAATTACCCAGATTTTGGCATGACCATCACCAATAGTCAAGTGAATTAATTGGTAAAGATCTGAGTGTCACAGCCCAAGAGGGCTTTTGTAGCCAAAGGACTAAAGATGTTCTCAATCCCACGATGCCAGGTCCAGATTCATCCCCAGGTGTTATGTACTCTTGAAAATCATGTCCTTAAAGCTAATCCATTCCTATGGGTGTGGACCCATTGTAAGTAGGATGTATCTTAAGGTGTGACCCACCTTATTCAGGATGAGTCTTAATCCACTTGCTGGAATCCTTTATAAATGGAATGAATACAGAGAAAAAGACACAGACATTGAGAGAGAAAGCCACCAAAAGAGAGAGGAAGCCACTGAAGCCAGAAGTTGGAAGCAAGAAACCCAGATGAGATGTGCCTGGCCACGTGACAGAGGAGTTGAGGATCATTGGCGACCCGTCTTCAGGGAGAAGGTATTGTTAGGTTTAGGTCCTGGGCCCTCACCCCACCCCGCCGTTAGGAATTTTGCCATAGAGCCAAGACCCCTCACCACCCCTAGGAACCCTGCAGATCTGCAATAAGCCCCTGCCCCAGGAACCCTGCGGGTCTGCACCTAAGGGTGCCCCCACCCCTAGGAATCCTGAGTGTTAATGTTTTAAACTTTCCTGCTTCTAACCAGCCAATGGATACTTGCCAGCTACCCCTTTCCCCAAAGTAGCCACTGAGAAACAGCTGTACCTAGACCTGGCAGCCTCCCCTTCCCCGGACAAAGAACTTCCCACCAACCATCCTTTATAAGCTCTGCGGTTCCCTTGGCCTGGGGCTGTCACCATTTTCTTAGGCTTCAGCCCACCTGCACACGGCCGGACAATAAAACTCCTTTTGATTGAGTTTTCATCTCTTCTCTTCTCAATTGAAAAACCTAACAGGTATCATCTTGATGATGCCTTGATTTGGACATTTTCATGGCCTCAGAACAGTAAGCTTGAAAACTAGTAAGTTCCCATTGTTAAAAGCCGGCTCATTTCCAGTATGTGGCATTTTGGCAGCCTTGCAGACTGAAACAGACAGCATATAATGTCAACCAAGAAATAACAAACTAAGCTGCAAGGCAACAAAAGCGTTTGTTTGAGGTCTTAGAATTGCAATTCAGGGAGCAGAGATTCAGGTAGCGACCTAAATTGTGACCCATCTTGGTGCTTCCAGTCAAGGGTTTTTAAAGGAAAAGATTATATATATTGGTGATTGCTAGATATTAGGGGCCTCCAAATATCATTCAGATTAGTTCACTGAGTTCTTTATCTTGTGGTTTGTTTATGGTGCCCGTATGTCCCAAGGGTTTTGAGGAACATTGTTGCTTGAGGCTCAGGTATAAAGTGGAAATAATAGTGATAACTATTAACTGGGTTGCTGGGGGAACAAAATGAGATAACCCGCATATACTGCTTATGGCAGTGCCTAGCAGTTAAGCAGCACCAATGAACACCACTGATTACTGTAACCATACGGGCTCAAGTATCACAAAACCCAGGGAAGGCCGGCTTTACACAGGGCTGGACCCAGCGGCTCCAGGCCATGCTCTGTGCTCTCCTCTGCTTTCTCTGTGGTGGCTCCCTTCTGAAGCAGGGTCTCCTCAAGAGCGGTAGGATGGCTGCCAGTAGCTCCCAGAGTGATTTCTCAGAAACCTGAATGATAAAAGCGTGCATCCTCAGTGTTCCCAGATTTGAGTCTTGTTGTCTCCACACTGTGCCCAACCCTGAGCCAGTCACTGTGATGCAGAGCTCTGATCGGGGCTGGGCTGGGTCACCGAGAGTGGGGAGGACGGCCCCACCGAAACCACCTTGAAGTATGGAGGTGGTGGAAGCGGGGTTTCTCCTTGAGAAAAACCAGGATGTCATTGCTAAGAGCAGAGTGAATGGAAGCTGCGCGAGGAAAACCACAGACGGCCACCTACCCCAGGGTAAGAACCTGTTTTAGGCCAACACCTCTTCCCCTGTTAGGGCCCTCTGGAGAGACTTCATAATTTCCTCCTTTATCCATGCAATGCTTAACGGTTCTGAATGTGAAGAATTTCCTTCTGTTGCCTTTCATTGAAACTTGAGAAATTAAAACTCATTTTCTCTTATGAGGTTCTAGAGTCATTTTCAAAAAGAAAACGTGTTCATACCACATATTGACTTTGTAGTGTTTAGCTTTCTGGGTCTCAGATATTTTGTAAAATACCATGGTTGGCCTGGATGATCACAAAAGCCACTTCTAAACATCTGTGATTTCTAAGAACAATAGCAAGGACTGAACAGAAACGACTTGTTACCATCAGTTTCTACGTACCCTGGAAAATTCTTCCTTTTATCTGGCCAGTTCTCCAGAGCTCACTTCTAAGCAAGAGAGCAGGGTGTATTGATTTAGAATGCAGAGGCTGTATCCAGAGTGCCTGGGTTCAAATCCTGCCTCTTTTCATTATAGCTGGGTGATGTTGGGCAAGAAGCCTAACTTCTCTGAAATTCTGTATCATTATTTGTAAAACGAAGGTAGATAATAAGGCTCCACCTCATAAAGCTGTTGTGAAAATTAAAGAATTAAGTACATGAAAGTATCTGGTACTGTCATGTTGGTAATGGTGTTAGCCAATTCAAAGCAAGCAATATCACCTCTAGCAAAGAAAGTTCGTGGAAGCCCTAGGAACAGGCTGTATTTTTAAAAATTCCATTTCTCCCTCCAAAGGCCCTTCTATAAATAAGATGTTATTTTTCTTTTTCTTCAGTTCATGAATAAACATTTGAAACTTTGCTGAATAGCTAAGTAAAAGTTTTCAGTGAAGACCGCTTTAAGAGTTACATTCCAAATAGAAAAAGAAAGAACTATGAAGCCCACTCCACTCAGGCAATTTTCCAAATGGGCAAAACTTGGGCTTGTCGTACACATACTCCTAAGGCTTCAGTCACAGCTGGTTGTAGCAGTTCCATCTGTATAATGGAAATCCTTGCTACACCACCTAGAGTTCCATCAGATTCACACTATTATCAAACAGATAAACCTCTAATGAAACACAAAAAGAAATTATTTAGTTCATCCATTTTGTACCAAATCTCAGTATCTTTAGAGCATCCGAAAAGCATGAGTTATCTGAATGAAAATGTAGTTGCTATTTCTATTGTATCAATATATATCAAGGACTATTTTAAAAAGGAATACTCTGTTAGATACTTAAATTTTGAGGTTTATCATCATCTTACAAAAATTAACTGTCAGTGAAAAGAAGAGATTGATTGGTTAACTACTAACTAATCAAAAATTTTGTTCTTAAGGTCATTTGGATCAAAATTCTCAAGGCAGCACTATGTCATTCATTAATACAACATTTTGGCATTAAATCAAATGTGATTGAATATCAAAGTTCAACAAAAGACTCAGGTTTCTCTAACTTGTTTTTGTTTTGAAACACTTAGATTCTACACAGAGAGATTTTTATCCCCCAAATATTAAAAATATATAATATATAAATATCAAATAGACAGGCTACCAAAACTTCAGTCAACTTTGTGTGTATTTCCAAATATTTTTCTTTTTAATCTGGGTATGTGACTGATTTTTTCATTTTGTATGAATTCTAAGGCATTGTGTCAGTTACACTATTTTGACAGTGCTTCCACATATTTCCAATAGTTATAAAGTTAACCATATAATTTTAGAGGTATGTCAAAAATTGTAAACAGCACAGAGATTTGAAGGAAGGTATTCAGAGCACAGGAACTCAGTTTCAAAGCTAAAATAATTAGTAATCTATCCACTTATATTTAAATATCCAGATAAAATTTTGGAATTCCAGTGATCTGAAAGTTTGGAAATCAGTACCTCTTAAGTTTCAAGTAAATTCTGCCAAACGGTCACCAGCCTTGACATTAACAGCAATAACAGTTGGATAGCTCAGGAAAGCTGAGACATAGAACAGTTATTTGCCCCACCTGCAGCTGGTTTTAGGAAAGCAAGGGGGAGGTTAAATTACTGGTGCAGATACTCTTTTAAAAATGGGAATTAATTATTCCACTTCCTTCTTTCCCTTAGACCAGTTGCATTTTTTTAACCACAAGCCACAACAAGAAATACATTTTGCTTTGTAATCCAGTACATATATGTTACAGATCAAACTGTGCCCCCCCAAAAGACATATTAAAGTCCTAATCCCCAAGAACCTTGGACTGTGAGTTTATGTGGGAATAGAGTTGGTCCCAATGGAATTAGGCAAACTAGTTAAATGAGGTCACCCTGGAGTAGGGTGAGCCCTTAAACCAATATGACTGGTGTCCTCAAAAGGGGAAATTTAGACACAAGCAGAGAGAGACAGAGGAGAGGACACCCTGGGTTGCCAGCAAGTTACTACCAGAAGCTAGAAGAGGCCACGAACAGTATTGCCTGCAGACTTTGGAGGAAGTGTGACGCCAAGGACACCTTGATTTTAAACTTCTATCCCCTAACTGTGAGATCATAAATTTCTGTTGTTTTAAGCCACCAGCTTGTGGTACTTTGTTATGTCAGGTCTAGGAAACCAGTTCAACATATGTACATAAAACACATACATATTTATATTCAATTTTATAAACAGGAGTTTAATGAACTGGTATTTAACCATTATAAGTGTGATTGATTTTCCTGTACTATTTTATTCTATCTCATGTCTTTTTAAATGTATTGCGAGATCTGCTAATGAGGAGAATTCTGAAGTTTAAAATGGTCTGCCTTAGAGAATTTATAGTTGATGCATAAAGTCACTTAATAAAAGGATTACTTTCCAAGATGACAAAAACTAGTGTTTAGAAATGTGGAATATTCTACTCATTAGGACCCTCTCAGTTGCCCTGCAGCCAGAAGAAATTGCAGCCTCCTCTGAAGTCTCATAGGCTTGTTTTCTAAGCCAGCCAAGTCTACTCCCCAGCTGTGCTGGGAACTCCCAGGAATGGAGTCTGGTAATTAAGACACGGGGAGAAAAGCTCTGCATTTCAAGTTGGAATCATTATTCCTAAGCGGAGTGACCTTGGCCCCATTTTCTTCATCTGTAAATTCAGGATAATAATAGCCATAAAAAAAGTCAGCCGGGTATTCACATTTGACAAAACACATGGAATTGTACCTTAAATTGGGTGCACTTTATTTTAGGTAAACTATCTCAATAAAATTGTATTTTTTAAAATCTATCATGAAACAATTATTAAACTAGGTTGTGGGTTAACAAAAAAATTGGACAAAGCAAAGTCCTCATCTCCCACAAGGTTAGGCTAAAAGACAGTCATGGAAGGAAAGAAATAGCGTAGTGTGTGGCGTGGCCTCTGAGAAACACGAACAAGGCACTAGGGATGTGAAAGGTGAGGACAGGAAGGTTCTTGGAGCAATTGACCTTTGGGCTGAGGCTTAAGAGAGTAAGTGGGAGCTAACTAATGTCTTTCTATTGTCATCAGTGCCATGGTCCCCAGTTACCATTATATGAACCAATGCCACATGGCAGCCCCAGGAATCCCAACTTTCCCAAACAGCCAACCCACTCTCCCCCAGCAGGCCTTTTGCTGGGGAGATTCTTGAAGCTTCCCTGCTGGCTCAGGTTGAAAAAAGACTAGAAGCCTGAATGTTACTTGGAGACATGCTCCAACAGCCTTGTTTCCTTTCTGTTCCTCTCTGCAGACCTTCCCGTTCACCTTGCTCTGCTCAACATAGGGTCCACACTCAGTGAAGCCAGTGCAGCTTTCACTTCAAGCCTCACAAAATCTGGATCTGCCCTGGGCCTATTTCATGTGACGCAAAATGTTCCTTCATCTGGGGATGGCTGGGTTCTCTACAGCTGCACTCCACAGCCGCTCCTAAGCTGTCAGGAAGGCACAGAACCCGTCCTTCTCTCCCTTTGCCCTATAAGTGAACCTACTTAGGAGCACTGTACTCCTTAGCTCTTAACAAACCTTAATCTTTTCACATACTACTTTAAATGTTAAGCCTAATTAAACCGGTAACACCACTACTTTTCAATTTTGTATGTTAATGGGGAAACAGATGGAAACTATTACAAGTAATGACTCTCATTAGAAGGACAAAATTAGCATTTATGGATTCTAATTCAATTTTGGCCTCTAAATATGATCTTTTTGCTTTTCACTAAAAGTAATAAACTTTTAAACCAGAGAAGGAAATAATAAAATGCCAAAATAATGAAAAGGAAATTGATGTGCGAACAGCACCATTTTATGTGTTTGCAGATTCTGATCCCTTGTGACCCATTCACAGTGAGCCACAGGAACCCTAGATAAAATAGTGGGATAAAATAAGATAAAAATAATTCAGAAATGTGGATGTGCTTTGAAAAGGGCAGACATTTCATTCAAAATACCAGTTGTTTATTATTATCACTGCCACTGTCATAATAACACCAGCCCTTGGGACCAGGGAGAGACTTTCTATGGACTACAGAATATTAAATTCATAAAACATCCACTTCTGCCAGGGTCATGAATACCAGAAGTTGTTCATAGTGTTTAAAAATCAGAAACAAAAATACTTTCATGTGGAATGGATCATTAAGGGGGAAAAACAGTTACCTCGAGCAGAGAATTGTACCTGGACCTTGTCTAGCACACTTGGACAAAAAATAAGACTTTGCTTTTCTCCAAAACACTCTGCAAAATGTCTACAACTGTTCAATTGCTACCAAGGGACGATGTCTCCTAGTTCTGTGGCCCTGCAGTTTTGACTCTCTAATTAGAACCTCCATATCATCTGGCCACCTGCTTCTAGGTTTTGCCCAAGTTGGGGTGATGGAGGGGATATTTCATGATCTCATCCTGTTAGGGAGAGGATGAATTCCACATGAGTCTGATGTTATGAGTTGAATTTTGTTCTGCAAAAAGATATCTTGAGGTCCTAACCTTCAGTGCTTGCGAATGCAACATTTTTTGGAAATAATGTAATCAAGTTAAGACAAGATGGCACTAGAATGAGGCAGGCCCTCATCCAGGGACTGGTGTCCTTATAAGGAGAGGAGAAGAGACACAGAGACAGGGACACACAAGCAAGAAGGACATAAGAAGACAGAGGCAGAGATGAGTTGTGCAGCTCCCTGCCATGGAACACAGGATTGCCAGCCACCACCTGCAGACAGAAAGAGGCAAGGAAGGATTCTGCCTCTAGATACCACTGGACAGGACATGGCCCTACCCTTGAGTCCACACTTCTAGCCTCTAGAGCTGTGAGAGAATAAATTTCTGTTGCTTTAAGCCACCAAGTATGTGAATTTGTACGGCAACCCTTGGAAAGTAATACTTCTGTTGAGAACTGGAGGACCCATGGGCCCCCATGGTACTTCCCACTTACAGGTGATCATTCCCCCTGGCTGAAGAGGTACTGAGTTTCCTGTTTGACCATCTCAGAGCTGGCTGGCCTGAGGATTTCGCATGCATGCCATATTTTTCTCCACTTGCTCAACAGCTGTCCTTATCCTTGTCTCCAACTTGCTGCAGTACTTGGTGGAAACCTTCGTTATTTTCCAGATGTATACATCTGCCTTAGATTGAGTCATTTTGGCTTTCAGGTACAACCCTGTTTGGGTAGCCACTAGTCTAGACTAGCCCTTTGACCTCAGCTTCTCATTGTGCCACATTCAATCAAATATTGCCCAGCATTGTCTGCAAAAGATGACCTCCAATAGTTCTTCCCATGCCTGTAACAAGCACATTCAGTGGTGAAGAAGTCTTCTCCACCATTGATTCTGGGATGGCTGATGACTTACTTTGATCAAAAGATCATGGAGGAAGTATAACAGTAACTTTTTAAATATAATCTTAAAACGCAAGCAAGCAGGAAATTGTAATGTAACCTTGAAAGCTGGAAACAGGCTATAATGGAAGCTGTTAGTCTCAGAAAGAAGCATTTTGCAAATATAAAAAGTCTGAAGGAGTATGTAAATGTAAAGTCTACACCCAGATATAAAGAAGATTTTTCATCTACCTCCCTAAACACCTAGAGACACCTTTCCCAGGTGTCACCTAGAAAACCGGAAATAACAAATTACTAATGTTTTCCAAACCTGTTCCATGTTAACAAAAATAATTAACTCCCTTTGTCTCAAATGGATTTAGCCAATTAAAGAATCACTGGGAGACTGCCCCAAACCTCCCAGATAAATAGGCCATTTGTCTATCCTTCTTGTTGCATGTTGATTGAATGATTATCTCTCTTTGTCTCTGAACATCGGTATAAAACCCAGTTGAAGGGAGGGGGGGCAAGATGGTGGATTGGTGAGCTGTATGTTTTAGTTACTCCTCCAGGAAACTAGGTAGAAAGCCAGGAATTGCGTGGAATGGACACCGCAGAGCAATTTGACTTGGGGCATACTTCATACATCACTCATGAGCACGTGGAACTGCTGAGATCAGCGAAATCTGTAAGTTATTGCGGCCAGGGAACCCGAGCCCCTCCCTACCAGGCTTGGTCCCATGGGAGGAGGGGTCGCCAGCGCTGGGAGCAAGAGCGGAGAAGTGCAGTGGCCCCTCTTATTGGGAACGCATTCTGCTGAGCGAAACTCCAATCATAAATAGACTGAGACCAGACACCACAGAATCTGAGAACAGCCAGCCCAGCAGAGAGATAGGAATAGCCAAAAACGGCAGAAGGAACCCAGGAATAAAGGTTTTGCAGCCAGGGGACCCGCGCCTCTCCCTGCCAGGCTCGGTCTCGTGGGAGGAGGGGTCGCCAGCGCTGGGAGCGAGAGCGTAGAACTGCAGTGGCCCCTCTTATCGGGAACATATTCGGCTGATCCAAACTCCAATCATAAATAGACTGAGACCAGACACCAGACAATCTGAGAGCAGCCAGCCCAGCAGAGAGATAGGAACAGCAAAAATGACAGGAGGAACCCAAGAAAAAAAAAGTGGCGGCTTTTTGGAGTTCGGGCGCTTGGAAGTGGGAAGGGCAGAGCTCAGGCACTGAGGCACATTTGCAATTCCTGAAAAGGGACTGATCTCTCTGTCCCCTGGATCTCTCCTTAATGGCCTAATTGCTTTGTCTCTTAACATTTCAATAACCCACTAGATCTGCGAGGAGGACCTTTTCTTTTTCTTTTTCTTTTCTGTTTCTCAAATTATTACTCTAAGACGAGTGCAGAACTAAGAGAGCTCTGAGACAAAAGGCAATAATGCAGAGGCTGAGAGAAATCACTAAACACCACAACTTTCCAAGAAAAGGGGGGGCGTATGCTCACAGCCATCATCCTGGTGGACAGGAAACACTCCTGCCTGTTGCCAGCCCCATAGCTCAGAGCTGCCCCAGTCAACCACGTGTGATGAAAGTGCTTCAAATACCATGCAAACACCATAAATTGGGCGTGGTCATTAGCCTTCCCTGCACCCTCAGCTGGTTGTCCCAGAGCTGGGAAGTTAGAGCAGCGTGAACTAACAAAGCCCAATTCAGATATCATTTAAGCAGACTGGGAGCCTCCCTACACAGCCCAGCAGCCCAGAACTACCCTGGGGGGACGGCACTCACCTCTGACATAGCAGAGTCATCTCTCAACAGAGGACCAAGGGGTGCATGGACTGGAAAAGGGAGCCACTCACAAATCTCAGGGGCCATACGACAATACCAAGGACCTGTGGGTCAGTGGCAGAGACAAACAGTGGCAGGACTGAACTGAAGGATTAGACTATTGCAGCAGCTTTAAAACTGCAGGAACACCAGGGAGTTTTCTGTTATAGCCACCCATCCTCTCTGACCTCCCAGATACATGCCCCATATATAGGGCAGGCAACACCAACTACACACGCAAACTGGTACACCAATTGGACCCCACAAGACTCACTCCCAAACTCACCACAAAGGCTAAGCAGGGGAGAACTGGCTTGTGGAGAACAGGTGGCTTGTGGACGCCACCTGCTGATTAGTTAGAGAAAGTGTACTCCACGAAGCTGCAGAACTGATAAACTAGAGATAAGGATTTCAATTGGTCTACAAATCCTAAAAGAACCGCATCAAATTAAGCAAATGCCAAGAGGACAAAAACAACAGAAAATTCTAAAGCATATGAAAAAACCAGACGATATGGATAAACCAAGCCCAAGCACCCAAATAGAAGACCAGAAGAGACACAGCTCCTAGAACAACTAATCAAAGAACTAAAGGTGAACAATGAGACCATGGCAAAGGATATAAAGGATATCAAGAAGACCCTAGAACAGCATAAAGAAGAAATTACAAGTTTAAACAAAAAAATGAATGATCTTATGGAAATTAAAGAAACTGTTGACCAAATTAAAAAGACCCTGGATACTCACAGTACAAGACTAGAGGAAGCTGAACAATGAATCAGTGACCTAGAAGATGACAGAAAGGAAAATGAAAACACAAAAGAAAGAATGAGGAAAAAAATTGAAAAAATCCAAATGGATCTCAGAGATATGATAGACAATATAAAACATCCAAATATAAGATTCATTGGAGTTCCAGAAGGGGAAGAAGAGGATAAAGGTCTAGGAAGAGTATTCAAAGAAATTGTTGGGGAAAGCTTCCCAAATCTTCTCAACACCATGAATACACAAATCATAAATGCCCAGCGAACTCCAAATAGAATAAATCCAAATAAACCCACTCCAAGACATA
>PVKY010013068.1:0-11196 GCA_004027775.1 Bradypus variegatus | reverse complement strand
TCTCCCCATTTCCAGGGATGCCCTCCTCCCCATCTCCAGGGATGCTCTCCTCCCCATCTCCAGGGATGCCTTCCACCCCACTGGGCTCTGAGACCCGCTCTGGGGCACCATGGCTCCCCCTCCACCACCGTGGTCTCCTCCTTCGCTTTGCCCCACCTTGTGGCTTTGGGATAGGATTGTTGAGAAAGAGAAGGGCTCCCTCATATTCCTTAACCATTAGATGCAACAAGTACATAAAGAGACAGAACCACAAAATGATCATAAGAAACATTCTAAAATGGTCAGATCACTCTGAAAAGGTGACTCCCAGCATCACTGTTCTGGAGTCAGCCAGCATGGGATCAAATACTGGTGCTGCCCTTGCCAGCTGGGTAGCTTGGGCAAGCCCTTTCACCTCCCTGAGCCTCAGTTTCCTCAGCTGTAGAGCGAGGACAATGACAGCACTCGCCTCAGGCCACTGCTGTGAGGTCTCCATGAGCAGATGCCTGGGAAGAACACAGTTCCCCCTGCGCCTACCCAGGGCAACCGTTCAGCAAATGTGAGCTGTGACAACTCTCATGCCTTTCTCAGAATTCCAGAAAATGATGACTGCTTTTAGAAGACAGGGCCAGGATGCTGGCTGGGTGGGGACCCAGGGTGGGCGTTCCCTGGGCCCTGAGGCTCTGGGGCTCCCAGGCCTCCCTCCTTTTGCTGGATTTTTTTTTTTTTTTCCTTTTCAGCACTTTGGCAGCTAAGCCTGGGAGGGTTTCCTGGAGAGAGGCCTTTGTAGCCGCTGCCTTAAGATGTGCAGCCCAGCCACGGCTGCCACTGCTCTCTGACCAGGCCCACGCAGGCAGCAGCATGGAGCTTTGGGGGACCTACCTGTTCCTCTGCCTCTTCTCCCTCCTGACCCAGCTCACCACTGAGACGCCAGCCCCCAAGGTCAAGAAAGCAGCAAATGCCAAGAAAGGTAAGGAGACACACTGCAACAAGGATGAACCTCGAGAGCATTACGCTGAGTGAAATAAGCCAGAAACCAAAAAATATATATAGTATGATTCCATTTTTGTGAAATATCTAGACCAAGCAAATTCATAGAGGCAGAAAGGAGATTTGGGGTTACCAGGGGCCAGGGGGAGGGAAGAGTGGAGACTTGTTGCTTCATGGGCACAGAGTTTCTGTTTGGGGTGACGAAAAATTCTTGGTAATGGATGATGGTGATGTGGCACAACAATACGAATGCAACTGATACCACTGAGGTGTACGCTTAAAAATGGTTACAATAGGAGAAATTTTGTATTATATATATATTACTATATTTTAGAAAAAGTTCTACCGATAGCAAAACTTCGGACATTTCTTGCTTAACAGATTAAAAAGATAAATACTGAGATTATAAAGAAACCGAAACTTTGGCTCAGCAGTCTGAGGTGCTGACTCTCATCAGGGAGTGACTGACAGGTTGTGCTTTATAATCTCTGAACCCCATTTCTCTCAGCTGTAAAATGGGGACAGTGATACTTGTTCAAAGGCTTGCGGTGAGGATTAAATGATACAAAATATGTGAAAGTGCCTAGCCCAGTTCCTGGCACAAAGGAGATGCTTAACGCATGGAAAAAAATAATGAATCAAGTAAATTCTGAATTCCATAGTGTATCGGAGTCATGAGGAGATACAAATGTTCAAAGCCAAACTAATAAGCTGAAAGCAGCTTTGCTCTGCCTCTGTCTCCTCTGGGGCCTGGGGTGTCCTGGGGTTGCCTGTGCTGCCACGTGCGCTGCCCTGCCTGCAGGAGGTCACGCGGGGCTGTGTTGAGACAACATCAGTGGGTTGCCATGGCAATGGGTCACTGCTTGGACTCAAAGGGGCTCAGCGGGGAAGAGAGTCTGAGGGGAGCAGGATGGGGACTTATGCAGAGGAGCAGGCTGCCAGGGCCAAGAGAGCACAGGAAGGGAAAGACAAAGGGGTGCAGGGCCCCTCTCTGAGCCTCCTCTGTAAATGGGACAGTTGCCCCTTGGCCGGGGACCAGTGAAGCACATAAAGGTATAACAGGAAGATGAAGCCCCACAAGGCTGTGACAAAAGATGAGGCCGATCTGGATGCTGATGCAAAATGCTCCCCAAGATTCGGCTTATAAAGTGAACAAAGAAAAGTCCAAAATGGAATGGATACTGTGTGGACATTTGTTTTGAGAGAGAGATTTATATAGAAATACACATTCACTTGTATATGCACACAATTTTTCTGGAAGGGTACATCAGGAGTTGGTAGCAGTGATTATCTCTGGGAAGAAAAACAAGGGGTTGGGGGCAGTCTTGATTGTGAGGGAGCCTAACTTTTTGAGCCATCTGGGTTTTTTTGTTTATGACATGCATATATTACCCTCTACAAAGTGTTCATTAAGAAGAGAAGACTTAATATTACACATGGTTGAATCCACAAGCATTAGCCAAATTTGCCACCATGGGGCTTCCTTTATAAAGGACACAGCTCCAAAGGCAAAGAATAGAATTTATGAATGTGGAAAATGATTGTTTCTCAAGTTTATTAAAGATGTTCTTTAATCATGTAAAAAACAGAAAAGGTCAGACTAGATGATGCTGTGGTCACTCAAGCTCTCACACTTGACACCTGGCCCCAAGTGGTCTCCATGAGGTGCCCCCACATGTCCAGGACTCCAGAGGCCTGCAGAATAGCCGGCAGCGCAACCGGGGGCTTCCTGCCGAGCCCCCGCCCCTGGCTGAAACCCACCCCAGTGTTCTGACTCAGCTTGGTTTTTCTTTCTTCCACCTTTGCTGACTTACACAACAAACACTCACAGAGCTCTTTCTCCACGTAGGGGCTGATATTCTATGCTGCGCACGTTGGCCATGCAACATCAACCCTTTTCTTAAGATGCAAATAGTCCACTGTGGTGCTTCTCACTCAGGCATCAGCAACATCTGGGGATATTTTAAAATGCAGGTGCCTGGGCTCCAGCCCTGGAATTGCCAGCTCAGGGGCTCTGGGGTGAACCCCAGCATCTGCCAGGAACAATCTAGATATAGAGACTGATGTACAAAAGGGGAGGTGGGGGCTGGCCATGCCCAAGGAGAACCCTCAGGTTGGGGAACAAGTTGGTGAGACTTCTGGCGGGAGGAAAGGAGAGCATGTGCCAGGCCCCCACCTTTGCCCCGGCCTCCAGGGTGGGGTGAGCAGGGGGAGAGCCCAGGGTGCTTCCGAAGCATCTCTTGTGGTGCCGGGTGTGGCCCAAGCCACTGGATGGGGGAGGGCAACTGGAATAAGGCACGCGGGGAGGTTTGGAGGTAGGGTTGCTCGAGGGCCCATGTGGCTGCCCCTGACAGAAGACCTCAGGTGGGCAGGATGGTCACTTGGGGGGGTCATGGTTCCTTAGAATGGGGACCTGGAGGGACCTGGAGGGGATCCTTTCCAATAACATGCTTCAGGAATTCGAGGCTTGGGGACAGAGAGGGCAGCGTAGGGGCCACTTGACTCCTAGCCCAGGGCTGTAGAGACATGCCCTCTCCCGGGTCCCCTCTCTCCTTCTTTCCTTAGGCAGAGCATGGTGGTTGTTAGTATCTTGCTCCTGGGCCAGCCCCCAGGGTCTCCTTGGCACAAATTACAAAAGGTACCACCTGTGAGCTGACAAATCATAGAAAGACTTGAGGAGAAAGCATGGGCTGAACGTGGGTCCCCTGTTTGCCCTGTCATCTGGGTGCCCTTGCACAGTGCCCAATTTGTACAACCTCACATGGCACCCTGTGCTGGTGCATGCAGCTGAGTCCCAATACTGTGATGCTGCTGAGGCAGAGCCGCGCTGAGAGGCATGCATAGCCCTGCGAAGCCAGTTTGCCAGCCCAAGCCCTCCCCTTTTTGCCTTGCTCATCTGGAGGCTGTTTTCTCATACTTGATAAGTTACATCACCAATTTCTATCCCATTGCTGCAAATAAGTATGTTTCTTGCCCCCGTTGTTTACTGCAGTTTCTTTGCAAAGTCATCTCAGGGCTAAATAAAGGCTGTGATCTCGTCCCTCATGAATGTGGGCTTTACGTGGGGATGGCCACATGGGCCAGGGAAGTGTTTCCCCACCCTCTATCCCCTAGTTGAGTGCAGCCTTTCCTGAAGCCTCTGGGGTTTTGAAAGACTGGGATCCACCCACACAACTGTCAATATTTACACACAGAAACGTTTCCCCACCTGCCCCTGTCTCGTACACCACATAGGCTCCTGATAAGGGCCCTGTGCTCAGTGGGTGGCTCAGGCTGGGAGCCTGTGCATGCTCTCCCAGAGCGGGTGGAAGCAGGGCTTTGGAGACACGTGGCTCTGGGCTCCAAGCCAGCCCTGTCAGCGCCTGCTTCGTGATCTTAGGCGAATTGCCTGAGTTTGGCCTCAGCTTCCTCGTCTGTGCAATGGTGGCAGTGTAGACCACTTCCCCACGTCAGAAGCTGATGGTGTGCATCCGATGAGGAGGCAGGTGGAAAGGTGCAGCCCAGGGCCCAGCCTGCAGGGGACGCTCCATGAAAACAAGAAGCCAGGACCCCTCTTCACTCCCATTATGGGAACTGAGATGGGCAGGCACTCGGCACTAGGCACTTAGTCCTCACCAGAGTCCTCTGAGGCGGGGCGTGATTAACCCATTTTTCAGATGAGAAAACTGACTTCAGAGAGGTCGAGCTCCTTGCTCCTGGTCACCCATGCCTGGGCTGACCTGTTCTGCTGCTCGGCCCCAGCTGGAGCCCCTGCCCTGCCACTCAGCCTGTGGAGGGGGACCTCTGGGGTCTCAGAGCCCGTGCCCTGCTGCTTGTGCTTTGCTCTCCTTTGAAGTGGAGCGAAGGCTCTGCCTGCACCTCCCAGCCCAGCACCTGCCAAATCCCCTATCTGATCCCCAGTATCAACCCCAAATACATGTGGTACAGGCCTCACTGTAGCAGGAGCAATTGAAGGCGAAAGGAAAATGAGAACGATTAGTGAGACTACCACCAGCAGGGACAGAGAGAATGGCCGAGATTTCAAGGGGAGTCATTTCCCCTTGCCCTTTCGTGGGCTCCTCCCACTCAGTGCCTGCCCCGCCCCAATCCCGACTGCCTTCCTCATCTGTTGGTGATTGTCTCCATTTCCCTCGACTTCATCCTAGATGTGGTGAGCCCGAAGATGTTTGAGGAGCTCAAAACCCAGCTGGACAGCCTGGCCCAGGAGGTGGCCCTGCTGAAGGAGCAACAGGCCCTGCAGACTGGTGAGTGCTTCCCGAGGGCACAGATGGCACCTGTCTGGGCAGGCGTGATCAGGGAGAGGGGCTCAGGCGGGCAGCCAGCCAGTACCAGGGCCCAGGCCTTGTAAGGCCAGCCCTGTAGGTGGAACACCAGGCTCAGGGAGTTGCCTCCCCAGCCTCCTTTCCCTCAGGGAGACCCTCTGATGTGTCTGCAAACCCTAAGCAGATGTGCATGGTCAGGTCTCTGGCCATAGTTGGGTGGTGTGGAAGTGGAATATCTCAAGAGAACAAAAGACTCTCCAACAAGAATCTGCTACAGCCCACTAGAAGTGTGAGGAACTGGGGTGCTCCATGGAGCAGGGGTAACAGGCCACCCTAATGAAGCTTCCAGGGGAGACCTTCCACTCCAGCAGCTCCTGCAACCCCGGGGGGGCACGTTAGCTTTACATCCCCTGTGTGGCAGCAACTTTCCTGATGCTATTTCTCTTGGTCTTCATAATTAAGCTGAGGCTGGATTTATCACCCCCATTTTAAAGACAGGGAAACTGAGGCATAGAGAGGTCCTGTACCTTACCCACATGGTTAGTAGCAGAGCAGGATTTGAACAGACAGCCTGCCCGGTGCTGTGCTGGGTGTTGGGAGAGCTGGGCTTTCTTCTCCCTGGTCTGTATCAACCAACTGAGCAAGGCTGGACAAAATCCTGCAGCTGTGGAGCCTGGGTCATAGAAGGTCGTGACCAGCTGCCCCCAGCACTGCCTGGACAGCCCACCCGGCAACTCATTCTCCTACCCACCATGTTCCTTTTGTATTGGTCTCCATTCTCCGTACACCTCAAACTCACCTACCCACATATGCCCTTGCCCTCCAGCTCGTGGAGAACATGGAATAACCATAGGTGTTAACACTTCCACGTGGTGTGCCACTGCCTGCACGGTTCTAAGCATTTTCTATTGGCAGCAGACATGTGCAGAAGACCCGTCACCATATCCCACCCTATTTTCCACCCAGAGCCTAAGTACCTTACCCTTTGCCGGGAATCCTCTTGGCTACTCCTTAAAAAATCTGCAATCCCTGCACCCTCAGCCCCCCTCTCATGGCTTCTCCTCCGAACCCAAGGTGCCCAAAGACCCTCTCCCAGGCTGTCCCCTCCCCTTCCTGCCCCCTCAGGAACCTTGCTCAGCCCAAGAGCCTCTCACTTGGAGATTTTCCACTCAGGTCCTTTCTTTCAGCATTCAGATACTCAGGCTTCCTCCCTCTTCAAAGGAAAAACCTTTCTGGAGCACTCATCCCCTCCTCAGGTGGCCCTCACAAGCCACCTTCTGGAAAGAGCTGTGTATACTCACAGTCGCCATTTCCTCCCCTCCCACTCAATTCCCAGGCTCCTTCAGGCTGGCTTCTACCCTCTTCCATCCACCCAAAGTTTTGATTAGCTACCCACCCCTCTGTGACCTACGTGCCACCAACTCCCATGACTTGCCTCTCAGCAGCAACTGCCGGTGACTTCTCCCTTCTTGGAACATTCCTTCCCAGGCCTCCAGGATCATGGATGCTTCTGTTGATTTTCCCGTTGCCTGGCCATCCTTTCTCCATTTTCTTGCAGGTTCATCTTTCTCCACCTGGCCATGAAGTTTTGGAGTAAACTGAGGCTTTGTCCTAGGACCTTTTCTCCTTCTATTCTAAGCTGGTCTTCCCAGATCTTATTTCCATGCCTGGCTTCCATCATTCTCTACAGACACCCATGACCCCAAGTTTGTATGCTGAGCTGCAGAATGCCTGCTCCCCATTTCCTCCTAGGTGTCACAGAAGCTCCTCATATTCAGCCTGTTCAAGATCAAATTCATGATCTTCCTTCTCAGACTGGGCCTCTTCCAGTATCTGCATCCATCGCATTATGCAAGTCGGAAACCTGAGTCAGCCTTGCAGGGTTGGGACTAGGGTGAGTTGAGCAAGGAACTCACTCTCAGGTGCCAACCCCTGTCTTGCTTAACCTGGAGGGCGAGTGCCTCTTGAAATTTCACGCCCTAGGCGCCTCACTTGCCTCACCCTAGTCCCAGCCCTGTGGTCCTGACCCCTCTTCCTTCATCCTCCAAATCCAAGTATTACCAAGGCTACCTGGGTTTACTCCCTAATTTTTCTCAAATCCATCTATTGCTCTCCATTTCCACCATAGCCATCCTAATGGACAATTCTGTTTTTGTGGACTGTTAAAGAGACCTCCTAATTGACATTCCTGGATCTACTTTTTTAGACAAAATCATCTTTAAAAATGCCAATTGGATCATGCCACTCCTCCATCTTAATTCTCTCAGTGGCTTCCCTTCACTTTTAGGATAAAGGTGGACAAGCTCTGCATTGTCTGGCCTGTTCTAGCCCTCTCGCCTTTGCTCACTGAGCTCCAGCAACACTGGCCATCCTTCTGTCCTCTAAAGTGCCACATTCTGTCCCTCCCACCACAGGCCCTTTGCACATGCTGTTTTGTCAGCCTGAATCACTCCCCCAGGGCCCACCTAAAAAATGCTCCTAGCATCACCTTCTTGGGGTAGGGGGTGAGGGAGAGTCTCTGATCCCCTGTCTGAATCCCCTGTCTAGTTATATGTCCTTACAGAACCATGTTCTTTCCTTCAACATATTTATTCCAGTTTTAAATTGTATGCTCACTTGCTGATTCATGTCTGCCTTCCCCACCAGACTGTGTGCCCCACAAACACTGGAGCCATGTCTGCTTTTGCTAGTCATTGTCTCTCCCACCTCCCTGCCTGGCATGGTGCCTGCCACATATCAATGTTCAGTAAATTTTTGTTAGAGAGGAAGAAAGGAAGGAAGGGAGAGAGAGATGGATGGAGGACAACTCTGGACAACTTGCTAAACATGGCAGGCATGGGGTTGGGGTAGGACTCTAGAAAGGGAGGGTATACCAGGGATGTTTTTGGCTTCAAGTAATAGAAAACCTAACAGTGGCTAAACAAAACATGAGTCTGGAAATAGGTCGCTGTGAGTTTTTGTTCAGTAGTGTCATCTCATGGTCCCAAGATAGCTGTCCCAGCTGCAGGCATTACGAGTGCATTCAAGGCCAGAAGGAAGAAGGGCAGTCCACTCATGAGGAAAACAAAAGTCTTCCACTTAACATCCTGTTGACCAGGGCTCTATCATACGGTTGCCTGTAGCTTCAAGAGCGTCTGGGAATGCAAGGATGTAGCTTTTCTAGCCTCCATAGGGAGGCAGACAAGGGAGAAGGGGATTGGGAAGGGGTGTTGGTTGGGTCAGCCAACAGTGTCTGACACAGAGGGAGTGTTTAGAATGAGCACAGTGTTACTCTGGGCCTCAGTTTCCTCATCTGTAAAGTGAAGGGCACGGGGGTAGACTTGCAGGGGAAGCTCTAAGTTCCCTCTCATATCTAAGCTGTATGTATGTGTAAAGTTAATGTAACCCAGATGCCACTCACAACCTTGAGGTAGGGTGAAGGCTTTCCTGCCCAAATGTGGCATGTGGAGGTTCAAAGTACCTCCTTCCATGTCTGCTGATTCCGGGAGGTTCATGATCTCCTTGGGGGCTATCTTCCTTTCATCATCATCTCCAACCCACTTACTGCCTTGTCAATAAACCCACCCGAAGCATTCCTGAGCTCTGTTGACCTAACTAAAGAGATGAGTGAATCAGGATTACGGGAGGGTTGGGTTATTCTGCTCTGTGCACAGCCTCCCTCCCCCAGTCAACCAACATGTGACGGACCACCCTGAACATCTCTGCCATGCACTAGGGAGACAGGGGTGACTTAGCCAGTGCCCTGCTCTCCAGGGGCCTCACAGATACATAGAACTGATATATCCACTTGAGCCTTTGAAGGATGTGCAGGAATTACAGAAGATAAAGAGGAATTCTGAGCAGAGGGCATGGCAGGAGTGAAGGTATGGAGGTGAACAGGCATGAATCAACATGATCGTGAATAGAGTGCAGCAACAAAAATGTTAATAACAATAACAATGATAAATAACATTCTTTGAGGACTATGGATGCTCTGGGGGAGTGTTGCAGCTGGGGTTCCTGGGAAGTGAGCTAAAATGGAGTTCAGTTGGCAGGAGGTTTATTAGGGCGTATCCTTGGGATCAGCATCTCAGGAAGGGAAGGGAAGGGAATGAAGGAAGCAGGGAGAGGGAGAAGCCGAGTTGCACTGTAATCTCGATGAAGACCTCAGCTGACTGACCATGGGATTACCCTTCAGAACTGTCCAGAGTAGGGGCAAGAGGGCTGGTGGGCCAGGCTCTGGGAGCAAGCTCCCTGGGAAGGGGGCATGGCCTCAGGTCAGGGGGCTCTCTCTGCTGAGGCCATCCCTGAAAGGAGCTGACTGCTAAGGGCGTCTTCCTCTTCTTTTGGTGCTCCCAACAGCTAGGGCAGAAAGTCCATCCTCAAAAGAGGACTAGGCAGTGTGTCACAGTGTCCAGGGAAGGAAAGGCAGTGCGGGGGCCATGAAGACAGCTTGGATAAGCCACAGGGCAGCCCAAGGCCGGGCCTGCTGACTTGGGGCAGAGCCTGCGGGCAAGCATGCCCCTGTAATGCTTCGAGTTTCAAGTTCCAGGGTGTCAGATGCCCACAGGGGCAGGGAGATGTTGCTCCTTCAGTATTTGTTGAGTGAATGCATGAGAAGGCGGATGGGAAGGTACCGTGCAGGCTTACCCCTAACATTTCAGGGGTCAACAGTAAGAGGACAAATGGAGGTGCATATCCTTGTAAATATTTGTTATAAATCAGGCTTAAAAACATGTTCTAGCACCCCCCCGCCTAATTTGACCAAATAAACCTTCATCACACCTGTGAGGCCAGGAACAAATTTAGAATTCTTGGACTCCTCAGAGTTCCATGCCTGAAGAGCTGGCCCCACAGCCTGTCTCCATTTCTTCCCATCTCCCCCTCTGTCTGAGGGGCCTTGCAGTCTAAGCTCCATCCTCCCACCCTCCACCCCAACCAGTCCTCTGGAGAAGCCCTGGAAGCCTGCTTGGGTCTCTTGGCTGGGGAATCTGGGTCTTGGGTACCCATGGACACTGTGGA
This sequence comes from Bradypus variegatus, assembly GCA_004027775.1. Classification (NCBI taxonomy): domain Eukaryota; kingdom Metazoa; phylum Chordata; class Mammalia; order Pilosa; family Bradypodidae; genus Bradypus; species Bradypus variegatus. The sequence goes on along the minus strand of PVKY010013068.1, from coordinate 964 downwards.
CTGCTTGTCCTTAGGGAGGGTTGTGGCCAGAGGAAGGTCGGAGCAGGTGGCTCCAGCTGGGCTCCCTGGGAAGCTTGCTCCGGGGTGGAATCATTTGGATGTTTATCAGGGGAAGCCCTTGGGTCCACACCTGTGAAGGGAGGGGCAGGAAGCAGGAGTGGGCACAGGGTTGGAGCAGCTGTAGTGTAGGCCTGACACCTCTGGGAACTCTTTGGAGCTAGAAGGCCCCTTTGGACTTATCCAGCTTTGGGCAGCGATGACCCGATGGGGCTGCCCTGGGAAGGAGTGTGACTTTGGCCCAGGCAGCAGACAGGCTGGGGCACCAAGACCTTCACCAAGCCCACCACAGCAGGGTCCTCAAAGTGGGCACATGGTCAGGACCTCTCTGGCCTGGGTTAGGGGCTCTCCTGGATCCCTGGGATGGACGGGGTGGGGTGGAGGATGGTGGGTCCGGGCGAGGAAGTTGGTTCTTTGGCTGGTGAACCCCAAGGGACCTTTGCAACAGCCGTTTCTTCTCCCTCCCTCTCAGTCTGCCTGAAGGGCACCAAGGTACACATGAAGTGCTTTCTGGCCTTCACCCAGCTTAAGACCTTCCACGAGGCGAGCGAGGATTGCATCTCGCGCGGGGGCACCCTGGGCACCCCGCAGACAGGCAACGAGAACGACGCCCTCTACGAGTACCTGCGCCAGAGCGTGGGCGACGAGGCCGAGATCTGGCTGGGGCTCAACGACATGGCGGTGGAGGGCTCCTGGGTGGACATGACCGGCGGCGGCATCGCCTACAAGAACTGGGAGACGGAAATCACCGCGCAGCCCGACGGCGGCAAGGCGGAGAACTGCGCCGCCCTGGCCGGCGCGGCCGCGGGCAAGTGGTTCGACAAGCGCTGCCGCGATAAGCTGCCCTACATCTGCCAGTTCGGGATCGTGTAGTCGGGGCCGGGGGACCGTGGAGGAGGGAGGGGGT
>PVKY010013067.1:0-11200 GCA_004027775.1 Bradypus variegatus | reverse complement strand
ACCTTGACAGGTAAACTCACTGCGCTCCCCCCTACGTGGGACCTGACACCCAGGGGTGTCAACATCCCTGGCAATGCACGATATGACTCCAGGGGATGAATCTGGACCTGGCATCGTGGGACTGAGAGTATCTTCTTAAACAAAAGGGGGATGCAAAATGAGACGAAATAGAATCAGTGGCTGAGAGATCTCAAATGGAGTCGAGAGGTCACTCTGGTGGACATTCTTATGCATTATATAGGTAACACCTCTTAGATTTTAATGTATTACAATGGCTAGAAGTAAATACCTGAAACTACCAAACTCCAACCCAGCAGTCTGGACTCCTGAAGACTATTATATAATAATGTAGATTACAAGGGGTGATAGTGTGATTGTGAAAACCTTGTAGATCACACCCCCTTTATCTAGTGCATGGATGGATGAGTAGAAAGACGGAGATAAAAACTAAATGACAAATGGGATGGAATGGGGGAGATGGTTTCGGTGTTCTTTTTTCATTTTTATTTTTTATTCTTGTTCTGATTCTTTCTGATGTAAGGAAAATGTTCAGAAATAGATTGTGGTGATGAACGCATAACTAGATGATCATACTGTGAACGGCTGACTGTATACCATGGATGATTGTATGTTATGTGAATGTGTTTGAATAAAACTGAATTTAAAAAAAAAAAGAATATGGCCTTTTCTGGGTGCATAACAGCTCCAAACTACCACAGGTCCTCAGGGATTTCTCTACGCAATATTATCAGTTTAAGAATAAGAATTTAATTGATAGATTTAAGAGCATATTGGATATAGCAGAACACAAGATATAAGAGAAGTCAATGGAAACACAGGAAAAAAAGAAACAATAATAGTAATGACAGAGTTTAAAATATATGTTAAATTAAAAAATAATAATAAAGCAAAAGGTGGGAGAGGCAAATGGAGTTAAAAGGCCTAATGTTCTAGCAGCATCAGAGAAGTGGTAAAAATAATAATTTGTATTAGATGGTAAGAAGTCAAAGGTATATGTTATACCATCCATGGTAACTATTAAAAGAATAATAGAAGAAGGTATATGTAACAAAAGACAGGGGAAAAAGGAATAATAAACATATAGGATTTACTAAAAGGAATTCAAAAAGGGAGGGAAAAAAATGAACTACAGTTATTTGCCCAAAGAGAAATTAATAGTAGCCATAAACCCAACCAAATCAGTAAAAATTTCAAATGTAAATGGAATGCTGGTAACATTCTGTTGCTTGTTCTAGGGACTCCTTGCTCAGGAAAGTTCAGTTTGTGAGGATGCATACTTACAATGTGTACACTTTTCTGTTTGTATTTTATACATAAATTAGAAGTTTTCTTAAGGCATTATGTTTATATACACGCTGGAATGCTGTATACCAAAACGCAAAAGGTAATGGAAAATTGGCTTATGGAAGATACTTCCATCTTTTTTATGTATATTCTCTTGTACTTTTAAGAGTAAATATGTGTACATTGCAGAGTTACCAAAAATGAAAATATATTAAAGCCAATGGAAAATAAACAAAGTCTGTGCCTGGCCCCTCTTCTAAGTTCCCCATTCTTGATGTGTCATGCTGAACACGCACGGAACACTCACCCTCTCCCTGCATCTGGCAGCTCACCTGGGTTCCAAGCTTTAGAGCAGAAACTGAAATAAAGTCGATTGGAAATGTAAGGTCTCTAGCTGTTGAGAAGCTAGCAAAGGCTCTTGTAAACCTGTTACTTCTCTTTTCTTCCCTCCTCTACCCCTTTCTGTAGGCCCTCCTGTTCAAGCCCAAAGGCAGCAGGTGTAGGTTTGGGGGCTGGGCTCTCAGGCTGCAGAAAGGTCCCAGGTGGAGCCACAAAGTGGGGGCCAGTGGGCAAAAGGGAAAGGGAAAGAGGTGTATTTCCCTGGCCTTTCCCACAGCCTTGAAAATATTGGAAGTTCTTTAGAATGTCTCAGAGATAATGACTAGGGTATCTGGAGTTCTCTTCAGCATAAGGAAGGGAGTTAGCTTTTGTGAGTTGTTTGTCTCTCTCAGTTCAGTTCCTGGGGGCAAAAAAATCTGGTACCACCGAAGTCTGTGGGGCAAAGTGCAGCTACAGGGACAAGTGTGGGGGCTCTAAGGTAGTCAAAGTCAAATAAACCATCACCTTCTCCCATCTGCACCCCAATAGTTCACACTAGCAATATTATATCAATTCAAACAACCAGATGAGGGGAGGAAATGTGACGGGACAGGTGACCAGCAGTCTCACTTAGATGTCCTATGGGTGCCCAGAATCCAACATACCTGAGTTAAACTCAGCCCTACCCTGAAACCTACTTCTCCTCAGGTGTTCTTTTTAACGCCATTCTCCTAAACTGGAAGGCTTGGAGCCAGCCTTCACCACACCCCTGCTCTTGTCCCTTGTGTGCACGTTCTATATGGCACCCGTTCCCGCAGATCCCACAGAGAGGACCTCACGCCCTCCTCCTGCTGCTTCCCCACAAACCCATCCGCCTGGCTGGTCCTAAGCATCGCAGCTGTCCTCACACCAGTCCCATTTCCAAAGCCCTCAGGGTTCTGCAGACTGCGGCAGGAAGGGCCACCCTCGCAGCAGGCCATCCGGCTGCTCTCCGCGGGGTCTGCGCCTCCACCCGCCTCACCTCGCACCTCCTTCCCGGAGCACAGCCATGCAGAATCTCTCCAGCCAGGGAAGAAGCCATGTGGTTTGGCACCTCTCCACTTTGGTATAGCTCCTTTCTTCGCCTGCTCCTGGCCCCCCCACCTCCTTGCGGACGCGCATCTCCGAGAAGCCTTTCCGGGTTCAGAGCGCCTTCTCCACCAGGCTTCCGGAAGAAATTGTACACAACTCTCTGTTTTATCAGTCTCTAAGCATTTACTACACACGAAATGTCACACTCGGTGGCGTTACATACCTCATCCAGTTGAACATCCGCAACAATCCTGCAAGGCCAGGACTACAATTCTCCCCATGTTAGCTGATGGAGAGAACCAGACACGTGAATTCTCTTTACCCAATATCTGGAATGCAGACTGAGCTGAGGCTTTAACCTGGGTCTGGGCGGCTCAGGCCTTGCCGTTCCAGGCACTGATTCGCCCTTGCGGGCTTCCGCACTCACCGGGGATCGAGTGCTCCCAGCACCGTGGCAGCCCTACTTTGTCTATGGAGGGCTGGCGAGTAGGGTTATGAAGAATGCAGTGCGTCCAGAGGTAACTCATTTCAAATATTGAACACATTGAGTCCGCACTTTTCCCCGATGACACCGGGAGGAGCAAATGCCGCCTCTGTGCTGAGGACCTCGTGTCACACCACAATCGAGCTGGACAGGTGCTGGAGAAGGGCATGCAATCCCAGAAGAGTGCAGAGCACAGGGGGCCTCGTTGCTGCGCAGGGGGCACAAAAGCAGGAACAGAGGGAGCACCCTCGTCTGGTCCCGCCCCCCATCCCCCCACTTCCTGCACCCCTCAGCCTTGTTGGAAGGGAGGTCCCAGTCCTGGACCTGCAGCGTCCCCTGCGTCCCCCCTTAGCCGGTTTCCCAGCTGACTGTGGACCACTTCCTGCTTCCTGTCTGAATCCCCTCTCGCCCTGGGCAGGAGCAGTGCTTTACCCACCGTGTGTGAGCAGGCAGGAGTCGCCCAGCATGGGCTGCCCCTGGCTGCCCCTCAGGAGTGAGAGCTGGGACAGTGACCTGGAGCAAAGGGAGAGGCAGGGTCACCCATGGTGCGCCAACACTTGGGGTAGGAAGACAGAGGGAGGTATACAGGGGCCTCCGTTCCTCAAGCTGGCCCTGAGGGAGCGGAGTGGCCCTTCTCCCCTGCCCAGGGCTCTGCTCCTTGGGCGTATTCACATGTGATCCTGTGGCCACTGGCTCGTGAACTACAGGATGACACTCTGCACGCCACCATCGAGGCGCGATGCCTGGGGCGCACTTCACTGTAGACCTCTAGAGGCTGAGCCCCGATCCACGGTTTCCAGCTTCTCTGGCCTCCTCTTCAGCTCTGTGAAAGGGGTGTTAGAACAACAGTGCCCTCCTCGGAGGGCTGTAGGGGACTAAAAGGGCCAGCACAGGGAAAGTAGACAAGCTGGTATTGGTATTGGCAGCACGCTGAGCATCACCCTGCTGTGTGCCATTTTTATCCTGGAGGTTCCATGTCCCCTGTTAACAGAAGAAAAAGCAATGAGCAGGGGGGCGTCCCAAGGAAGAGGCTGACAAGGAAGGCTCTCCTGGTGCCATTGTTGTTCTCCTTATCCACAGAGAAGGCCCACATGCTCTGCCCTGCTCTGGTCTTGGCATTGTGCCAGACCCCGGGACTCCTTGTCCACCCACGCAGAGGGGAGGGGGCTGCCCCAGGCCCCAGGCAAGATGGTGGGGATGGGAGCTGCTGGGCACAGCTGTGTGGACTGCAGATCCTGGAGGGCAGGGGCGGCCGGGTCCCAGCTTTAACTGCCCTTCTCCTGGACTGTCCCCAAGCCGGTCAGAGTGGTGGGAGGCTGTCCTCTGCACCCTGGCAGCAGTGGCTGGGCTTTCCCTGACTCAGCACTTTCTGAGCTGCGTCTCTGAGCCTGCCACTGGCCCAGGAGGTCTTCAATACAAGGGCCACGGTCTCCAGTAAGCCTCAGACTTGACCAAGGGAAATAGCGCATGGTCAATAAAAATGGGATAGAGGAAGCGAGGGAGGGAGGGAGGAGGCAGGAAGCTTTCCGGGTCAGATCGGAAAGATGAGCCATGGAGGCACAACGGAGAGCAGTGCCTGAGAGAGCATCTGCTGTCATCAGCTCTTCCTGCACACAGCCCACTGAGGCAGGGTAGTTTGGGGAGGGAGGGTACGCTTGCCATTCCTACAATAGCCAGTAAATTCATTTTAACTTTGGTGTTTTTTTTTTAATTAATATCTTTATATAATTCATTTCCAACAGCATTGGAAATCCATGTGTTTGTAAATACTGATTTTACACAAATATTAAATAAAGTAGAATACTCATGCAATCCTTAGGGCCAGCTGTTGGAGGATCCCCTAGAAAAATCCCTAGTTCAGGGACCTGGAAGCCCTTGAAATCTCTTTGTTTAAACAAGGAGACGTGAACCTCCGGGGGGCATGGTGGGTACCATCCAGCGCTGCTCTCTCCAGAGTCCTGGCCCCAGTGTGGCCCCAGACACGGGACAGAACATGTATTTGAAGCACCTCCCCGTCAGACTAGGGAAGGAGGAACGCTCAGCAGCCCCAGGACTGTTTTCAGCTCTGTGGGATTTAAGCGCCTGCTGGTGCACGACCAGACCCCGGCTCCTGACTCTAAGTCCGGGACTCTCTCCTCTGAACCCCACTCTGGAGCACGGTGAGAGGGACCCCCTCGGTGGCCAGGCATTTCCCAAGGAGTGAGCCAGTCAGGGTCCCATCAGAGACCGGAAACCACAGCCATTGTCTTCTGGGACCGTCTGTGAGCAGAACCCAACAGGCCGAGGCCAACCAAGGAGCCCAGCCCCCATCATGGCAGAGGGCGGGTGGGGTCTGAGAAGCACAAGGGAGTCACCAGCTGGTGGCGGAGATGTCAAGCGGGGTACCCTCTGCTGAGCCAAAGGGCACCTTGCTGTCCACAGCGAGCCAGGCTGTCCCACAGCCAGAGGAGGTCAAGAGAAACTCAGCTCCGACCTCGCGGACACTCAGGAAGGAGAGGAAGGAGGCAGAGCCCCAGGGCGGAGGGCAAGCAGGAGCTTGAGAGTGGAGGGAGCTGCAGCCACAGCCTCTCTCTGAAGCTGGTCGGTGCCCGGTGGCCCCTCAGAGCTCCTGACCGTGCACTGGACCTGCACTGCGCCTGAGGGCCTCTCCCCCAGAGCCAGGCAGGCCTTCGTCCAGCCACCTGACAGACGCTCCGTGGCGGCCCACTGGGAAACGGGCAGGGGTGTTACAGGAGCTGAGCCTGGTGACAGCAGCAGCCTGTGGTGGGTGGAGGCTCCTGAGACGCAGCTGCCCCGGGGAGGCCCCACCCATAGTCCCCAGGCCTCCTAAGGGCCAGGCCAGCCCCAGCTCAGCCAGGGCTCCCGACGGCTCAGGGTCTAGCAAGGAGGTGACCCTTCCCGGCCTCCCCTGGGCCCGGCCTCGCCAGTGCTCACTCCGAGGCCACTGTACTGCAGAGATATGGAAACCTCAGAGATTTTTTCTTTTTTTAAAACAAGAGAAGGAGGGGGTAAAAAATAGCAGCGCACAATTAGGGAGCCGCTGAACTTCTGTGCAAACTAATGAATAAACCAGCCCTTGACAACTTCCCCCAACTGCCGCTGACAGGATAATTGTGCCTAATTTCTTAATTTTAATGCCGTTGTTGCATTTGGCTTCTGCTAATGAGATGTAAATATGTGTTGCGGGTTTGTGGATTTGTTTAATTGCAGGGTAGCGAAACTGCGATTGGCCAGAAGGTTAGTCTTTTATTTATTTATTTTTATTTTTTTAATTTTTATGTACCCCAGAATGGTGAAGAAAGTGAAGCTGGGGGTGGAAGGGGTTTGCCATTACTGCTGTCTTCTGCCTCTTTCCTTAACCCCTTCTTTGGGAGAGAGGGGAAGGTCTATTGCTTCCTGAGGTAGCCGGTGTGGGGTTTAGGAAGGGGGTGGTGAGGGAAGCTTCCGGAAACCCCTTCCCTCACGAGGTCAGCCTGTTGGAGGCAACCGGGTTGGGTGACTGCACTCTGTCCCCACGGGAGGAGGACTTGGAGTTGACTGGGTGGGCTCCTCCTTTGCAGAGTGGGATTTGGACCAAAGGGCCAAAGCTATTTGCACAGTGGCAATGATGCTGAGTGTGGGGAGGATGGAGCTGCCGGGGCCCGGGAGAGGGGTTGAGTCCTGGGTCTCCAGTGTCATCCCTGTTTAATAGAAGGGGTACCAGTGTCAGGGGCTTTGTGGCTCACTCTGTGTCACAGGGCAGAGGCATGGAGAGGGGCTTTGAGTCGGGATGGTCGGGCCCCTGAGTCCATGGTCCAGCTTGTGTCACCCATCCTCCCACCAGCTATCCACCCACCTGTCACTGTCCCCTGTGCCAGGCTCCTACAGAGATGGGGTCCCTGATCTGTTGAGCCAGAAAGAGCTCCCAGAGCACAGAGGTTACTAGTCCAACCCCTCTCGTAGATGCACCTGGTCGTCTGACTCTTCCTCATCCCTGGAGGAGCTGCAGCATTCTCAGTGTCCATTCCAGGGTTGACATCCCTCAGAAGTAAAGAAGTGCCCCATTATGTCTGACTTAAGTCCAGCTCCATGGTTTTAGATGGAAGCTCTGTACCTTTCTCTAGAACAATCCTTCATGTATGTAGAGAAAGATGCTGGGTGCCTCCTCAGCCTTGCCTTCCAAGGGGTGATCTGACAGCCTTCAACCTTCCCTCCTAACCTTCTGAGACCCTTTGCTGGCTCCTTCTTGAGTGCTATCAAAGCTACGATCCCTGGACACTTTAGCCATGGTCTGAACATAAAAATATTCCTTCTTGGTCTTCACAAGGACCGATGCCTACAAATCAACAACATGCCTCTTTGGAGCCCTTTTCCATCCCTTGTCACTGAACCCGTCCCTCCCCCTCTACCTCTAGTCTGCCTTCTACTCTCAGAGCTAATAAATCAATTCCTCCAGATTTTACCTTGGGTATTATTTCTCCCAGAGGTTATCTATGTTTTAAATGATAAACTAAAAAGATTTGACAATCCAAAGGAATGAATCTCTAATGGTGGAATTTCCTGGTCAATGAATAATAACAAAATTAATTTTAAGAATATAATATTCAAAATATCTCTCTGTGTCAGAGACGGGCACTATCTGTCAGAAAGGAAGGCCCTGTCTACATGACAAGGGTCTCCTTTGTGTTTCTCTTCTTTTGTATCTTTTCTCCACTTCCATGTTTTCCTTCACATGATCCTCTCACCATTTGCTTTTCTTTTACCGGCATGAAAGCAGCCAGGTGAATAGAGCATGTCCTGACCAGACATCAGGAGTCCCATCTTGTCCTCTAGTTAGAAGCCTGAAGAAAAGCATGTCACTTCACTCCTCAAAGACAAGGGATCCCAGTAGTGGAAGGAACGGTAAAATCATTGGGTGCTCACCCACTTGAAGTTTGAAGACTTTATTACACTCTCCGGGCAAGTTCTCATCCAGCCGTGTGAACCCGCCTAGAACCCACTTCTTCCCTGATGAAGGTCCTTCCACCCTAAGAGCAGCTCTGAGAGTGGTCTACAGAGGAGGAGGGGACATTGCCCAGCAGGAAGAATGAGGCTCCCCCTTCCCAGCTCTGTGCCTTGTTCAGCCACACTTCTGTCATGTGTAAAAGGCAGGAATAAGAATCTTTATATCAAAGTGCTCATTGGATGGAGCAAGTGAGATCATGTATGCCTGACAGGCATAGTAGGATGACCCCTTTAAATGTGTGTCAACAACTCTCACGCACTCCCTCCATTCCATTTAGCCATGCCTCTTGTAAAACAGTCCTTGTCCTCTCAACAATTCCAAATTCTTCCTCTATTACAGACGGGAACAACCTCACGTGGTCTCTCTACCTCAAAGGACCTATAAGGATTGTCAAGTAAAATCATAAAATTGGCAGTATTTCAAAGTGTTCTACCCAAGCTAGGATTGTTATTTCTTATGTCTTTCCATGTCTAATTTTCTCTTTCTCTTCTTTCCCAGTTGCCTCCTCAACCCCTGCCAGCCCTTCCTCTCCCTTGGGTTGCCTCTCTCCCCACCATGACGACTCCCCAGGCTAACCATATTCCTGTCTTCTGGGGTGGGGAGCAGGACCTGGAGACTGAGCATGTGGCCCTCTATGGCCTCCGACAGAACTCATGGCTGTTCACTCCCAAGCACATTTGGCAGAAAGATATATCTGCATTCATTTAATAACAATAATAGAAAACAATGCATGCTAATGAAAAAGCCAAGCAATCACTCTGCAAACAAAATGATCTTCTTAGTCAGCCAGGTGGCTGATGAGAAAGCTCCAATGCAATTAATGATTTCATCTATCTCACCAAAGGCATGTGTCTACCTGGGTGGGCTCCCTGCACAGTCTAGCCCCATCACCCAGCAAGGGAACAACTCGGCTGAAAACCTACCCCATCCATCATCCCGACTGGCACATGTGACACGTGAGTTAAGGGGTGTGTGACAAATTTGACAGGGTGTTCCATTTTTTCTTTCCTATTCTTAGGCTCCTCTTGGCTTTTGACAATTTTTCAGACTCTCTTTGCTTTTGACGACCTTGAAAATTTGGAGATAGGCTGGTCAGGTGTGTGGCGGACTGTCCCTCAGTTAGGGTTTCCCTGATACCTTCCTTGTGGTTAGAATGCAGGTGTGGGATTTGGGGAGGAGACCACAGAGGTAAAGGGCCATTGGCATCACATCCTCTCAGGGGATGCTGGAGCAGGACTTATCACAGCTGATGTTGACCTTGATCACCTGAGTGAGGTGGCACTTTTTAGGGTCTCCACTGGAAAGTTCCTCTCACCCCAGTTCCATACTGCAGTTTTTGGAAGAAAGTCACTATTTGGCAGGAATTTTTCAACTAGGATTCTCCACTAGAAGTGGAGAACCACTGGTATACATTCTCCCATGCACTCATTCACTCATTCATTCTTTCCATAAATATCTATCTGATGCCTCCGTGGGGCTGTCAGTGGAGGGCAGAGACAGCAAGGCTCTTGTCTTGGGGAAAGGAACAACCCAGTGGGAAGACAGGTGCCAAGCAAGCAACACAAATGGAGACTCAGGAGCACACCTTATCTGAACAAAGAGGCAGGAGTAGGAGAGAGTGGGGTAATAACTGGACCTAACTGGGAGGCAAGGAAGGCTGGTCTGAGGGTGATGTGTCCAGGAAGCCCTGGGGGTCAGCAGGGAGAGGCTGAGCTCCAAGGGGCGGCATTAGCCAGGCAGAGTCCCAGGCAGCATTTTACAGAGCCAGGGCAGTCACGGGGGGATGTGCAGTTTGTTTGGGACCAGACTTTTTGCATCTCCAAAAGGACAGCTTGGGGAAGGGGGAAGCCAGAGGGTCTCACTGCTCAGAGGAAGGTGCCAGCAGTCAGCTAGGACAGGGCACCCATCAAGGAGTCAGACACAAGGAGGCCCAGATCTGAGAGGACAGAACAAGTGGGAAGGTGCGTGGAGGCAAGGAAGTCAGAGTTCAGGTTTCTGTGCTCCCTGCTCAGCCTCCTCGGACCCCGACAAAGCTGCCACTTTCCAGAGTGAAGGGCAAGTGGGTGTTACTCAGAGATGCTTAGCATCGGGCATGGCGTGGGCCAGTCCTGGGCCTCCAGTTGGCGTCTGGGTGGAAGAAGAGACAGACCACGGGAGAGAGAGGAAAGGGAGTGCAGACTTCTCCAGTGGCTGAGCCACAGTTAATTAAAGTGCTCAGGCAAAAGCTGTTCTCACTCCAGCTGTGAGCAAATGAGGGTGTGTGGGTTTGGGCTTCAGTTCCCAGTATAGCTAAAGCAGAAAGGTGGGAGGGGAGATGCAGTATGGATACCGGGAGGGAGGCTGGGAGCGGATAGAAGGGCTCAGGGCTCAGCTGCCCCTCCCACCCCCTTCCCCACGGTTCTCAGCCCATGGGTCTCCTTTGCACCACCTTACTGACCCCCAGACCTACTCCCATCTGACCTCTTTGAAGTCCCCTTCGTGCACTTGCACACACACATGCAGATGTGCACACACAGGCATGTGCACATAACTAGGCATTAGATGCAAGCATGTGCCTGCATACACATCACAAACAAGTGTGCACACATATGCATACATCTACATGTATGCACACACATGTACTCACACACGTGTACACCCATGTGGGCATGCACAATGCAAACATGCCTGCATGCATGCACGCACACCTTCCCCACCCCCCTGTGTGCAGCCTTCACTCACTCACCCAGCTCACCCCGAATTTAACCTTGGTCCATGTGGATCCCTCCTGCACCCCCATGACCAGCTGCTGCTGAGCACTGATGGGCCCCCATGTGAGGGGACTGATCACCCTGAGGTTGGGGAAAGGGTCCCCGCTTCACCAGTGAGGATGCATTCAGCGTGGTCAGGCAGACAACTGAAGGCTGTGATTCAGGCCAGGCCCATGTTCTTTCCACTATACACCACGCAATCCTTGGATGCAGTAAGAGGGAAAAGTAAAGAAAACAGCACATGTATTCTAGGGAGACAAAGGTGGAGGGTGACTCACAGGCGGGAAA
>PVKY010013066.1:0-11199 GCA_004027775.1 Bradypus variegatus | reverse complement strand
TTTTAGTGAGCTCAGTGTGGAGCAATGGCCTCTCCCTGGTGAAGAATGAGAATCAGCCAGGAAGTCTCAAGGTGCTCCTGGTCTCTAGTTCCCAGGCAAGAAGATGGCCAGGAGTCAGGTAAAGAGCTTTCTGGGCTTCCTGTGAAGACAGAACTCTGGGGCTGGGGGCTCCCCTGTTGAACTGATGTTGTACATCTGGCTTGCCATGCTCATCTTGTCCCAGAAATCCAAACTGGGGGCACCCTTCCTGGGACACGTTGCCATGATGCTTGGTTTTGTTGTTTGATGACTTTTGTTTCCTATGAGGCTTCTCTGAGACTACCTTCAGTGGGTCCTCTGTGGCTCAGCATGTAGAAGGGATGACTAAGGAGCAGGAGGGGGGTTGGGCTCTGAGCACCTACAGAAACCCTAAGATGATTGAGGACGTGATACAAACCCCACCTCACAAACAGAACCTCCCCTCCCCGGTGACCCTACCACTTACCTCAGGCTAGCATTCTGGAGAGAAAGTCTTTGTGTTTCCATAGCCAGCCCTCATTCACGGAGCAGGGTAGGTTGCTGGGATGCCTCTGAAATCTGGGAGGATGAGAGATGACAGTAGGAAAAGGTGGAGGGAATCCTGCTCTATTCTCCACAACCATAGGTTGCCATCTTTCACCTGGAGAGGACCACTGTTGCATTTTATTTTTAATTGAGGTATAATTTGCAGATAATAAAATGCACTGATCTTAAGTAATCTGATGAGTATGTGTTGACAGTCATGTACAGCCATTTAACCACTGCCCCAAATAAGATATACAAGTTTTCCTGTACTTCGTTCCAAACAATCTTCCCCTCTCTTAATCCCATCATTTTCTCAACTTCAATCACCATATCTGTTGCTACATTTTCTTTTGAATAGATGCATCATGTAGACCCAAGACTTTTAAGGGAACAATTCAGATTTCTGAGGCTACTGTTATGGGTGGCAGAAAACATTGGAGAGGGGTGCATTTTACTCCCCAGTTTATGGTCATGTTGTTAGGAAGTCAAATGACCATTTCAATCATGTGTGTGGATGTGTGGAGGCCAACAGTCAAGTCCAAACAGGAACCACAGAACCTCTGAGCTGAGCTGAGTTCTTTGATGTACAGTGCGTGGAAATGATGTTGAAGTTTCTATTAAAAACTTGGAATTCAGCATTCAGGTGGCTGGGCATGAGTCACCCCATATGGGCTGCAGGAGGATGAGCTGAGGAATGAGTCCTCATGTGAGCTTACTAGGGAAAAAGAGAGGAGAGTTCACTGAGACAGGGCTAAAGCCAATTCAGCTCCATCCACAGAGGTGATGACGGTGGGCACAAGGGGTGGTTTGCTGTTCCTCCATATTCAAGAGTGGGTTTAGAACCAGAAGCCACTTTACAGAGACTCATGTACCATCATAGCTCCATCCAAGGGTATTTCCATTCACCCTATTCCCATCTCTGAGTTGTGCTTGGGAGTAGAGCATAGTCTCTTACATTTTACAATTAGGAAACAATGGAGTTATCAGAAGGTTTTGATAACTTTGCTGAAATATATAAAGCAAAGTATACACACACATGCACACACATATACACACACATAAACTATAAACACACACTTATCTAAGCAGACCTCATACCTTGCCTGTCCAATTCTCTTCTACCCTATTACTATAGATGTTCTATGAAAGGACTATAGGGTGGAGATGGAGCATTCTGTGCACCAGTCAAGCACAAGGCCCTTTTCTAGGAAACCAGAGTTTCTGGCAGATAAACCAGGAAATCACAGTCTTTAGTAGATCTCAAATTTGCCCAGGTAGATGACAGAGCTGTTTCCATGCTCAGTGGGTAACCAGGTTCTCTGCTTTCCTCCGCTCAGAGACTTTACTACAGTGCTTTCTTCCAGTGCTCTGCCCCTTTCTGTGTTCTTCTGCATCAGAGACTGCACCCAGCCCAGTTCTTCTATGAGCAGGCTCCTAAGTTGTCTTTCCCAGCAGGGACACACAGAGTGGAGTATAAGTTGCTGAGCCTTCAGCCCCGAGGAGGTCATGGGAGGTTAGAAAAGAGACACAGAGGATGATTCCCTGATGTTGAGGTGGAGTTTTGTACTGAAGTATAAAAAGCTGGATGTTCTCCACAAAGTCAATTCTGGTAGAAGACTTGGAAAAGTAAAGAGACACATCTTTGCCTCACCTTGATTATGGGCTATGTTAATAAAGATAAGATTCCCCACCTCACTGGAGTTTCATCCTCTTAAGTAAGTCCAATAGGGATGGGAGAATTGGAATAGAGGTGTTCAAAAGCGATTTCCAGTCTTATATAAGAATCACCACATTTTTACCTTATGACATGATGGGACTAGAACTGCATTGATACATTTTGTATCAACGTAACTGATTGATACAGTTTATAACTGATAAGTCAGTCCACAAAGGAAATGTAAGCAGCCTTGCCCTCTTCTCTTCCCAATTGATACAGTTTATAACTGATAAGGCAGTCCACAAAGGAAATGTGAGCAGCCTTACCCTCTTCTCTTCCCTTCCTATAATTCTGGAAGATGGTCTCTGTTTTTCTCTCCAATCAAGTGGGAAAGGGAGGCTCCTGGACTCCTGGTCATGGCACTCCCTTGAGTTGAAATTGTCCACTTTCCCTGCAAAGCCCAAGCAGGTGGCTGCCTGCAGGAGAACAGAAGAGGACTCAGGCGAGCTGGGTCAGTCTCCTGAATTCAGGCCTTCATTACTAGTGAGTACGACAGACACGATTCAAGTAAACAAGGATCCTAAACTCTCACCTTTCCCCCCACTGAACTGCCCCAATCTTATCACAGAGATACACCAGCAGTCAAGGAGAGGCGGAGCCCAATCCTTGCTGGCAGGCCCTGGTGTCTCTCCCGGCTTGTGCTCTGCACGGTGAGCCTCCATAACGAGGGAGGAGCTCTGGGCTCAGGGACAAATGAGCAGCCAGGATCCTTACAGAGCTTTCTGCAGGACTGTTGGTAGCGCTGACCTCCCGGGAACCCCTCTCCTTAGAGCAGGGCCCTGCTGTGCTCACCCCCACTTGGGTCCTGTAACAACACTCATGCTCTGGCTGTAGATGACTCAATAAGAGGTTATTTACCAGGACCCAGGAGGAATTCGTGATTCTTTTAACCTGGATGTGTCCTCATCATACTACATGGTGCGAAGCAGATAAAGAGGAAAAAGCCTGGAACATTGATCCCAGGACAGAATCAGTCCGGGATGGCTAATATCTGACAATGGCTTAGCAACATCTCTGTTTGTCTAATAGTCCCCGAGGGCTGACGATCTGGGCTGGCATTTCAGTCTTGGGTCCTAGTCCACCTGAAAAGCCACATTGCTGGGTCCTGCCTGGCAGCTTGAATCTCTTTATTGCTTAATGATAATCCTAGCTGACATTGCCAAGCGCTAGCTACGTGTTTAGCTAAGTGCTTGGCCCAGAGAATGTCCTTAACAAATGTTTGCTGTATTGCTAACCATAGGCACTTTAAATACTTTGTATCATTTAATGGCTTAAAAGCATTATGATATAAACTGTTATTCCCATGTTACAGATGAGGACACTGAGACATAATGACTTAAGTAACTTGTACAATTTTTGCAGCCAAGAAATTGTAGAGCCACGACTCAAGCCCAGGTTCAAAGCCTGTGACTTTAACTTCTTTTTAATGCTGCTTTTATCATTCCCTTGTCAATTAATGATGGCTCCCTTGTGATTCATCTTAAGCATCTTTAGAGGATTTTTGCATTTTGGGTTATTGCTGATCTTTATATGTGAAAGCATCTTGACTCTCCATCTAGATGACCATTTCTGTGAAGCCTGAGAGTATAGCACAAGGCCTGACACACTGTAGGAGCTGATAAAACTCTCCAATTTGATGCCGGTTCTGCTCACACTTGTTTCCTTCTTTTCCTTCTATTCTTTATAGAGTGTTTACTCTATGCCAGGCACTGTACCAGGTCCTGCAGTGTAGTATCTCACTTGATTCCCATAATAACAGGTAAAATTAGCTCTCATATTTATTGGAATTGTTATGTGAAAGGACCATGCTAGGCGTTCTACATACCTTTTCTTATTTAATCCTCAACAATATAGCAGGAAGGTTGGCAAGGAAAACCTTCCTCTCCAGCCAAGTGAGAAGGTTGAAATAGCCCCCTTTCCCGATAAAGACTATAGAGGATAGAACACATAGATGAGGAAAAGAAGGTTCCTGAGAAGCTTAGAGAGGTTCAGTAGCTTGTCCAAAGCCACACAGCTAGTAAGTGGCAAGGCTGCTTTCGAACCCAGTCTGTTTGATACAGAACTCCAGCTCTTTCACTGCTCTCTGCTTTTTGTGTGTTAGATACACTCTCTCCTGCCCTGGGCCACTTGGACATAAAACCCATGGACTAAGGCAGCAAGAACCAAGACCTGAGGGGTTACCACTAAGAATCTTGGCTTCAGATTCCTGCTCCATCCCTTACTGACCCTGTGACCTTGGGCAATTACTTAGCCTGTCTTAATCTGAGGTTCCTCAACACCAGCCTTCCTACTACTTCCTTGCAGCACCCCCACCATCATCCAAAAAAGAAAAAAAAAATCCTAGAGGGATCATCATATCTTCCTTAGGGGTTCTTATAATAATTAAATGAAGCACAAATGCAAAGTGCCTAGGACAATGCCTAGCATGGAACTTGTCCTCTAGGGACTGGTTGCTGAACCTCTGTCACTGACCTGGACCACGTGCTATTTAACATGGCCTGGGGCCTGGTGCAGCCTGGGGTACCTGGCATTTTAATAAACAAACAATTATCTGGGCTGACCTGGATTTTATATTCTCCTCAAGTGCTCATGGGCTGGTCTGGCCCTTGTTTTACATCACCTTGATTTTAGGAGCATGTGTTGGCTATTTTTTCTTCTATTCCTTTCGCACCAAGAGACCAGCAGGCTGATATTTAAAAGTATCTGAAAGATGCCTCTTGCCAATTAATTACCTAGAAATTGTACCAGACTGAAATTAATTTGAGCCATAAGGAGACACCAGATTTTTGAGCACACTTTCCCACTCTGTTGTGGACAAGGAAACTTTGGATTCTTTTTCTCCCACCTTCTCTTCCCTCCTGGTTCTTCTGCCATTCTGTTTTATTTATGAAACAGTCTTCCTTCCTTTATAATTATGTTTTCCATAAGAAGAACATCTAACAGCCACCGGGCTGGGTTAGAGTAATTGTTTGTATTTTTTGGCGGTGTACAATTTCAAAGGTTTGAATTTATCTGTGCGAGGGCATCAGGAGAGGAGCTGCTGCCTGCCTGGTGGAGTGTGGTAAACTCCGTAGCCACTGAGTGCCAACATTTGTGTGGATGGTCTGTGTGTCTAAATGCGTTTTTGTAAAACGTATCCCTTAATAAGTCAGGGCTGGCAGGTCTGTCCTGTTTAATGCCTCCCACTGTCTCCTGCAAGCAGGTCAATATCAAGGTCAGCAGCGGCTCCAGGGCCAATGGACAGGTGTGGAGGGGAAATCAGCTGACAGCCCTGTGCTCCCTCCATGCTCCTCCCACCTGCCCGGCCAGCTGTGAGGGAGAGGGGAGAGGACACATGGAGAGGGCATCCGGGGGCCAGGGAGCCCACGTCTGCCTGCGGGCAGCGAGGAGAGGGGGTGGCCAGCCAGACAGAGGGACAGGGCCTGCATACCAGATGAGGGGCCTATAAATGGTAATGTTGAAGGGGCAGAGGCCAAGGCAGTTATAAAGGGGCTGTTTCCTCACGGTGACCCAGCCTTGCCGCAGATAGATGGAACTTATAAACCCAGTCATAAAGCCTCCCGTTCAAAGCCGTATATATTTATAGAGTTATAAATGAAGTTTAATGCTGGTGAAACTCACTATAAAAGGAGAAGACTTCATCTGTATCTATAGTTCGGGTGCAGATCAATTTGGAGCTTTCTGCCTTTCTCCAACGGGGCGTTGTCCTCGTGCACGCGTACCCCAAGCTCACACGCCGCCCAGCTGCAGAGCTCTGGAGCGACAGCCGGGGGTGGGAGAGGCAGAAGGTCTTGTGGACCTCTGCACGGGAGGCACGCAGCGTGGTGCTTTCTCCAATCCCCCCACCCCCTTATCTCTGAGGGCTGTTTAAAAGCAGAAAGAAAAAAGAGAACAAGGGAAAAGCTTTGCCAAAATCAAGCAGCTTCAAGCAGTCAGGAGCCTGGCTTTAAATAAAACAATTTGGGGAAGGTTGGCTTTTCATCTACCTCGGAAGCTGCCAGCTTTCTGCCTCTCATAGCTCCAGATGGGATATGGGCAATGTGACCGCAAAGCCCGTGGTGACTGGCTTCCCATCCTATGTGTCTTCTTTTGCCTTGCATCCCCCAACTGCCAGAGAATCCCTTGGTGAAACCCTGCCAAACAAGGGTTTTTCAATCCTGGCTCTACCACTTACTAGCTGTGTGACCTTGAGGAAGTCACTTGGCTTCTCTGAGCTTTGGTTTCCTCACCCGTGAAATGGACTAACTAGCTCCTACCTCTCAGAATCACTGTGTGGGTTAAATGAGAAGCCATTTTCTACATAAAGGCTCATAACAATTCTTAGTACATCGATGGTCTTTAATACATATAGTTCACTCTTGAAGGAAATGTCTGTGGCAGAAGGGGTACATTGGAGGTCAGGGGTCAAATGGCTACCATGACACATCTAGTTCCCAAAGTATGGGCTCCTCCACCCATGTGACCTGGGGCTGAGCGCAGGAGCAGGTGCATTCCAGAGATAGGGAGTGCACTTGAACCCTCCTTTCATCTTGCCATCAGCTCTTCTCAGATTTGCAAAGGCTTCTGAGCCAGAACATCTGGGGTAACACCTCAGGGGAGGGCTGGCTGACCCAGTAAGATAGCTCTTATGTCCACTGAATTGCCCCAGGAAGTGGGGCCTGTCCTCCTAACTGGCCCCCTGGGAGGATCTGAGGCAGCAATGTAGCCCACCAAGGGCACAGATTTCCTGGGAGTCTCCTTCAGGTAACCCTGTGTGCCTTTCCAGACTTGAGTCTGAAGAGGTCAGCCCATCCTGCTGAGGGTGTGGGTTTCCTTCCTGGGTCACCCTTGGTCCCCGGGAGGGGCCAGGTTGATTATCCTGGAGGAGAGGAAGGGTAATCACTAATCCAGACTCTGATATGTACTAAGCAGGGGTGGGGGGATACCACTATCAGGCAATCTTATTAAAAATGGTCTGAGGCATAGTGCAAGAGTTATTAAAATGCAAAGGGAGAGTTTGCCATACTCTCCCCTACCCTGCCCCTTTTTTCATTTGTATTTTATCAGCTTAATTTCATGAGAATGAAAGGCTAGGGCAGCCATCCTTGGAGACTGGATTCTCTCCTGTACTCCTGGGACAGAAGGGTAATAAAGCCACCAGAGAGGGCCTGTGATGGCATCTTGGGCAGTGTCCTGCTTGCCCCCAACAGTGACCTCCTCCCGGCTTCCTAGAAACACCCCTTGTTGGCAGCTGAGGCCCAGGCGACCAGCGGACAGTGTAGACATCGCTCTGTGCACTCTTCATCCCATTGCTTGTGTGCATCCCAGGTGGGGCCAGGGGATCCCACCCAATGTCCCGCTGCCTCTGTGACCACAGGAAACCTGGGGCAGAGACCCAGCTTCTGCTCCTCAAAACATTTTATCCTTTTCTTTTTAATTTCTTAAAGTCAAATGTTGCTAAAGGGATCATCAGTTGTAAAAAGCTTCTAGAAAGGAAAAATAACTTTTTCATTTCTGAAGTCCTGCCCTTACCAGGCTCTGCTGTATCACCTAAGAGCTCTAGTAAAGCCTGCAGAAGCCCCTTACCTCTGCTTCTTTAACTTGGGACAACTTTAAGGATGTTTAGGGCACCTTAGGTTCATGTACCACCAGATGGATCCAAAAATAGCTCCTCATCTATTTTTCAGTAGCATAGTAATTGCTAACACCTCCATGATAAAAACTAATCAATTCACTCATAGAAGCTTATTTAACCTACACAACTACCTTTTGAGGGAGGTGCTATTATTGTTCCCATTTTACAGACGGAAAAACTAAGGCACAGAGAGATTACATAATTTGCCTAATGACGCACAATAAATGGCAGAGCCGCGATTTGAACCCAGGGACGCTGTGCACTTAGCTACTGTGCTGCCTCTGGGCACCACTCCAAGATCCTCCAGGTTCCGCACTGCCAGAAGGTAATGTGAAACCTGAGGAATCATAACCTTCACAAATTTGTTTTGAATCACGAAGGTGGGTTTAAAAATAAGACCAGACCAGTCACTATTTCTCTCGGGCTCAGCGCTGTCGTTTCTTCCACTCCTCTTCCCTTGGGAAGTCATTCTGTGTTTGCAACAAAGCCTCATCTAACTCCTTCAGGATGAGAAAAGAATCCCGCTCTAAAGCACGTGAGTTTTCTTAAGCACATTTTCCCTCACCCAATCCCATAAGATAGTGTCAATTCTCATCTACCCACAAAAGCCTCATTCACTCTGAGGTTATCCACTTTGGGGACTATCTGGGCCACAGTCCTGACTACCCATTCACTCAGGGGCCCCTTCTTCTAACTCTGGTCTGTCATCACACAATGAAGCTTCTTTAATGGAGTCTCAAATGATTGGTCCAGCTGGGCAGGAGTATGGAAGGCAGAGGCAACAAAGCCCAGTTTGTTCCTGTTGAGGTTTCTTGTTCAGCTGTGAGGCCATAAACAGAAAACCAGCAGTAGCCAGAACCACCAGGAGATTCAAGGAGAGGCAGGTAAGGTTGGGTGTAGGGAGGCTCAGTGATCGCCTAAGCACATCCTTGCTCTGTAGTCATAAATGGAGATGGCAGCAGAGTCTCAGTAAAAGGAGCATGCTCTTTACAGCCACCTGTAACGTGCCAGGCACAATGGCAAACCCAGCCAAGAGGCAGATTCAGCCCCGAATAGAAGCACTGGAGGCAGTGGAGGCCTGAGCACCCCAGAGTAGGCTTTGTTGGAGGCTACTGTTTAGCCTTTGCCCTGGGTACTGAGTGGGGACTCTGGGGGGAAAGCACATCACTGTACTGAGAGGTGATTCAGGGCCAAGAATCCGTCCAGTCTTAGGACAACCACCCATAGCCAGGAGGACACAGAGGAGGAAGAAAGAGCACTGGTTCTGAAGTTAGTGGACCCGAGGCTTGGATCTGGCTCTGTCTAGTTGTGCCTCCTTTGTGAAATCACTTAACCTCTCTGATCTCCCACTTCCTCATCTCTAATATGGGAATGATAATATTTCTTAGATATCAAAATTGATAAGGTTATGTGTATAGGGCTCCTGACACTTAGAATGTAGTCCCCAAAGTTGATTCCCTTCCCCCAGTAACAGTAATAATTTTGCACAATTTTGTTGACCTTCACTCTTTTTATAGTATTGTTTGATATGTCACATGTGATCTGCCCAACCACTTGTGAAGGTATGTAAAATGACTATTATTAATTATTCCATTTTACAGATGTGGGAATTCTATAGAGTTTGTGGTTTATCAAAAGTGGCACAGGTAGTAAGTGACAGAATTGAGATTAGAACCCACTACTCTTGTACCTTTTAGTTTAATTATCTGCAGACCCTTTATTGTGCTGTGATTGGGCTAGTAAAGTCACAAAGGTCAAAAAGACCCAACTGGCAGCTCTCCAGTAGATAGAATCAGCCCTCTTGGGCTCTGAAGCATCTCGAGAGGAACTGGGTGTGGCCTGGGGTGTCCTTTAGAAACCTTTGCACCAGACTCTCAAGACTTCACACTTTTACAATGTGTTCTGAAATAGTTTCCTTTGGAGATTAGTGCCGAATGCTATGGAGGCCAAGTTTCCTGTGAGCCAAAAGACTAGCTGTTCATCTTGGGGGTCTGAGTCAGCCATCACAGCCACTGTACTCTTCCACTTCAGTTTTGTTCATCTAACTTATTGCTAGTTGACATAGTATATATTTTTGCTTTCTTCTTTACTGACTGTCTCCTCCCACTGGAATGTAAACTCCATGAAAATAGGATCTTCATAAGTCTTATTCACAGATGTATTCCCAGCCCGGAACACTGTTGGTTTTCAACAAATACTGGTTGGGTGAATGAATGAATAAATCTGTTTTTAGCCAATATTCTCCCTCTCAACAAGCTTTTACTAAAGGCTTACTCCGTGTCAGGCATTTTTACTATTGGTTGGTTGTGGAGTTGAGTGAGAGACATGGTTCCTTGCTTTTGAGGATCTCCCAATCTAGTGGGAATAGAGGTGAACACACAAAAATAGGTAATACCTCACAACATAATGAAGTGCTAACACCTAGGAACCAACTCATATGCAGTTAGGGAGGGGGAGTGGGAGATAAATGGGGAGCCTGGGGAAGGAGAGCACATTAGGCTCCACAGAGGAGATGCCATGTGGGCTGTGTGTTAAGGGAAGCATAGAGACTTGCCAACCAGTGAAGAGAAAAGGGGCATTCCACGTAAAAGGAAGAGCATGTGCAAAGGCTCAGAATCATATAAAAGAAATATCTGAGGGTTACCAAAAAATGTGATGTGACTGGAATACAGGAGTACAAGGCCATCGTGTGGGGAAGTGAGAATGGTGGGAGAAGATGCTGAAAAGGCGTCTTCTCAGGATGCCCTCAGGGAGAATTACCAACTGCTCTGGATTACTTTAGGTATGAGATATTAAGCTATGTTTTAGGATGCAAGCTTGTTGCCTGTTTTTCCAGAGAATTAAAGGCACACTTTAATCACATTTTATTTATTAATGAGATTTTTTTATGTTAACTGCATATTTTTCTGCAATTTCTCCCAGCCAGAGAATAATGTTAGGGACTTGGACCTGCAGAACTCATTTGGAGGATGGGACCCGCAGAACCTCTAGATCCTGCACCTCTGCTGGACTTTGGGAGTTGCTGTTCTGTTCTCATTTTAAAAGTACAAGACTAGTTTCTCAGTTACCCATGTTGCTGTCTCTACTTCCTTCTTCAAGAAAACTATTCTGATTGGCAATATAGAGGTTAAAGGTGAGATTGTTTAATGAGAATGCAGGATGGAGAAAGAAAGAATGATCCCCGCCCCCACCCCCCACCCCCAAAATACAGCCCTGAGGTAGGGGACTGTGGGAAGATGGCAGAGTAGGAAGCTCCAGGAATCAGTCCCTCCACCAAAATAACCATTGAACTGGCAGGAACTGTCTGAATCAACTACTTTGAAAC
>PVKY010013065.1:0-11191 GCA_004027775.1 Bradypus variegatus | reverse complement strand
TTTTCTGCACTATTTCAATTCTGCCTGGTATTGGTGTAAAAATACTATTAAGAATTTCATGCCTCTTTTTCAGGGTCTCATGTCCTAGTTTTTTATTATTAACCATCAATATGTCAAAAACACAATAACAAGTTTGCAGATCAGAATCTTCTACTATTCTTTTAATATCAAATTTATTCCCTTTTTGCATAAAAGTTTGGGTATCAGGGTTATAGGCCATCATCTCACCATCAAGGATACAGTTTTGTATATCCATTTTGAATGCACTATGAATGAATGGTGTTAAAGAACCTTCACATGGTGATGCACCAAAATGATCAGTATAGTGGTCAAACCCATTTCGGGAGAAGAACTTATACACATCCCCATCTTTGTGCATTTGCATACGCTCACCATCTAACTTGGTTTCGATGTAGAAACTCTGATGTTTCATGTCCTTCTCAATGTGCTGAATATTTGCAATAGCAGCTAGCATTGGTTTAAAGGCAGAAAATAAAGTGATAGAAATATCACTGAGCCCTACTGAAGGATCATGCAGTTGCCTACAGACTTTTTCCAGATCTGTGGTTACATTATACAACTCAACAGCATCATTATGAAAAATGGTAAATATAGTTTGCTGACTAAAACCAAGTTTTAAGTCTTTCACAATCATTCGTATGAGCCACTTTTGTTCAAGTGCTGAACTTTGAGTTATAAGCTGAAGAAGACTCTTCTTTACTAGGTCCTTTCTTTTGGTAGAATTATTACTGGCAACTGAGTCTAAAATGTCATTTACTTGCAGTACAGTTAAACTTCCTTTCTGTAAACATCTTGGCTTCAACACAAAGTATGCAATCATTGCAAAGTCACCAGCATCTCCACGAGTTCCAGTAGGTGTTCTGTAATTTAAAAGTTTAAGGGCATCTTTTCCTTCTCTTGGTAAATTAAGCAATTCAATATAAAGTTTAGCAAGCATAGTTTCTTTGATACCGTAGGCCATTCTCTCTCTTTCTAGCTGAGGAAGAATAAGTCTCATTGCTGGATAAAAAGAGTCTGTGACATCATTTTGGTTCTTATGAAGGGCATCATGAAATTTTCTCCAAGAATCTAAAAATTCGCTGAAGTGTCTGATTTTTTCTGCACGTCCTTTACTTTTTTGTATTCGTTCTAAAGTTGAACATAAATCTGCAAAAGGAACGTGTGATGCAACAATTTGTGAAGCTTGTGAGGCCGCCATTGAAGCTCCGGGGATTCCTCTGGTTTACTAATAAAGCAAAGAGAATAACTTTAAGTAAAAAATAAAATGCAACAATTATTTAGTATAAGATCTCACAGAGAGTGCTGGTTTATAAGAGATGCTTATTAATGTTTGCTAAAGGGAAATAGATCAATACAATAAATGATGTCTCTTTTCAAACCTCTACATTTAAGAATAATCAACTATTTATGTCAATCCTAATTAGTAATTATCAAAATTATCACTAGCCCCATTTCTCATATTAACAATCCTGAAATTAATAATTTTAATATTTCCCCGACTCTCAACTTTCATTGATTTAATTATTCCATTGCTTATTTAGCAAACAATGCAAATGAATATTGTTAATAATGATGATGTAAAACCAAAAAAAGGCTCGATTCACTTCATTTCTGGGCTACTGGGACAAGGTCCCTGCCTATGTGTCTCCTCTTTCTGTCAGACTACCACATACCACCAGAAACAAACTTCTTAAAATGGACATTTTATCTAATCACTCTCTTACTCACTGAATTAAAATTTGACTTTGCAGGAAGTCTGAACTCCTCAGCATAGATAGGATCCTTCACAAAAAAATAGGTATCCTCTTTTTTTTACTTTTAGGAAAAACTCTGTTCTGCCAAACAAAATCTACGTCTACATTTGCTTCTTCACTGATAACTATACTAAATCATTCCAGTATTAAAAACCCAACTCAAGATACCCTCCTCATAGCTCTTTTCCTTTTAGCTCTATATTATAGTAGTTCCTTACAGCTTTATAATTTTAAATCATTAGTACAATTTTTTTGCTAATTTCTTATGACATTTATTTCCGCAAGCATACACAAAATAAATATAAGCCAGGCATTGTGCTATGGGTAGATAAAATATATTTCTACCTTAAAGGAGCATGCAATCTGGAAAGAAAAAGGGACATAATCGGAGCTAGTTATAATAAAGTGCTTAATAAAAATAAAACAAAAGTAAAATGCCAAGATAGAGCTTTTCATTGCAGTGCCTTCTAAAGTCAGAGAGGAACTAATAGGTACCTTGCCAGAATAGGGTCTAGAATATTTCCTAAAGTAGTCACCACAAGTATGAAATTTCTTTAATGTTTTAAATATTCATGCAAGTTTTACTGGACTCTATATCAGTTATTTTAATGGTTTAAACTATGTATACTAAAATTAACTTTTTCAAAAAAAGACTTGAAGTAAAATTTGTGCTCCAGGAATAAACCATGCTTTATCTTGTGGTTTCAAATACCTCCTGGTTCGACACCACCATGTTCCCCAAACAGCAGGGAGTCAGAGAATCTTTGCCATAGGGGATTAGGTGGGGCCTCTGTTACAGAGTATCAAGACAGTGACATCCCCCACCTCCAACCCCCTCACTTGAGCAAACAAAATGGAAGCATACCACACACACACACACACACACACACACACACACACACACACACAATTAGCATGAAGCTACATTATACAGTATCCAGAAAAAGAAATGGAATGGCTCTTTGTGATAGTACATTAACTAAACAGTCAGTCTCTCAAGGTAGGGAATCATGTAGTAATTTGTGCCTCCAGTCTCTGATGCGTAGTAGGTTTGTTTACTGAATGAATTACTGAATACATAGAGCCAAGTTTCTGGAAAAGCATGCTAGGGAAGGCCATGGACTATCAGACACACAAACACACATGCATGCATATACAGATACACATATTCCCCAATGTGGCTTGTGGTTGCATTCGACTTGGTTAAAAACATTAAGCAATTCCTGACTATACTGGCAACGGTTT
Organism: Bradypus variegatus; assembly: GCA_004027775.1. Classification (NCBI taxonomy): domain Eukaryota; kingdom Metazoa; phylum Chordata; class Mammalia; order Pilosa; family Bradypodidae; genus Bradypus; species Bradypus variegatus. Next base: position 8,171 of record PVKY010013065.1, on the reverse strand, counting down.
ACAACAGCCATTTGGTGGTCTATAGGAAAAAAAAGCTGCAATTTTCATCTAATTTCTGACGAAGGAAATCCACAACTTCTACTGAGTTAGATTAAGAGATAAACCCTTAAGAATATCCACCATCTGTAGACTTTTATCTTTGAGTACAGTAAGTGCTTCCTCTCACCATGTCTGATTTGCATGAAACCACACCACCTGGTTATATATGTACAGTGTCCTATTTCTAAAAACATATTCCCTGAAGAAGTTATGTTCTAGTATATTATGTTATATTTAATATTTATATTATAATATATATAAAATGAAGTATATTAAGAAATACTTCTTTGTTCAAGTATTGGTATGTTGTTTCTAATCTATCTGTGGATGCTATATGGTCTCAAAGCCAGTTTCCCTCAGCAAGTCCCAGGCAAAGACTCAAAGAATTTTATAATAGTGTTGACATTTAGGTAATGGTGTAAATAAACATGTATCCTAAAACTATTATATAGATAAAAATGATTCCAAAATTAGTATAAAGTGAATAGATCTAAATATTTTTTCTCATTACAATTGCAGAGAAAGTCAAAGATTAGGATTTTATTGTGTTTTACATGCGCTATAATTTTACTTTTTTGGATTTTGTAGTTTTTAGCAGTTTTCTATTGGCAATTAAAGTAGATAAGAATCAGGTAGATAGGGCTCAGCCTCTGGAGTCCAACAGATCTGGGTTCAAATGCAGAATTTAACATTTAATAGCTGTGTGATAGAGGGCCATTACTTAATTTCTCTAAACTTCAGTTTCCTTAAGTATAAAGGTAGTTAATAGAAATTAGGATGACGATAAATGAGATAATCCATACAAGGTGCTTAACACAGTATCTGCTTAATACAGATAAATGTTAGCTGATTCAAGCAAAATTTAAAATATAGGTATTACAAAATAAAGAGTAGGTAGGATGGGGGGGCAAGATACTTCAATTTTTGCAAGTGATAAGCAAATCTTTCAAGAGAATGAATACAGGTAATTAATGTACATAGTGATTCATCATCCATTTATCTGCTGCCTATATTGTTCTGAAGTGACACAACAAAACAAACTATCGAGGTTATTCAGTGAATGTGGGAGATGATTCAGTGCTATTTTATTGGAGAGAAAGTGACAAGTACAATTAAAGTTTCATTCGTGCAATCCTTGATAAGCTGTTGTGTTTTCCTATGAGACAGAGTTTACAGTACCCTATCTTCCACAGCACTTTGTGACATTTCAGGAGAATCGCAGCAGAAAGAAATTAGCAATAAGAAAAAGACAGAGGGGCTCTGGAATCCAAGAAGTTAAGATAAAAGTGATTCCCAACAAGCCTACAGTTTCTCTCACGCCAATTCTCCCGATACACTCTTGAACACGCACATCTCTGAAGGGTTCGTATCACTCCTTTGTCTCCCCAAACGCTCATGAATATGAATACTTGGCCTTGAGCAAATGAAGTTGCCTCTCTGACACAGAGGGTCATCATTTGCAAAATAGTATCCTGATGGTTTCTTACTGGGTTGTTGTCAAAATCACAACGTATACAATTAAAGCCTCTGACTCAGTTCTTAGCAATAAACAAATGGGAGAAATTATAATCCCCTTTTCCCCAAGAGCCGATGACGCGGTCGCTACGTGAATTTGGCAACGCACTAATAAACTGGTGATTCGTGCCCCTCACCTGTAAAACCGGGTTAGGCGATGAATTAAAGGATTTTTGGCATCCCATCCAGAAAGAGGAGGAAAAAATGAACTAGGTCAAGGCGTATGCCTTCACTTGTCCGTCTCCCAAGCTCCTCACTGCCAAGCACATTGCCAATAAACATTCGCTGGACTGAGAAAAGAGAGGCCGAAGATGACCATCTCCTGCATTAATCATCCTATCCCCAGCCTCCACCTGCCCAAACTTCACCTCTTGCTTGTTGTGTTGAATACAAGGGCACTTCTGTCCAGGGCCGCTGAACGAACTTCCCTCCTAAAGTGGGACCAAAACCAACGCCACCAAACCGGAATCTGAAGCCAAAGGAGGCCGGTTTCGCCAGCTGTTTCCCGCGCAGGCGCAACCTTGACCGGGTTTGGGGAGGGAGTCTGTGACGTAATGGGCGACTTGCGCAAGCGCGGAGAAGCTCACGCAGGGCTTGCTGGAGGATCGCGGTTCTCTCCCGGCCCAGGGCGGCCCAGAAGGAACCTGCAGTAGGAGGAGCTGAGGATTCTCTGGTAGTGCTTTTTTGTTTGAGCCCAACAGATGACAGTTGTGACTACGAACACAACTTCCTCTAACTTCAGCAGCAGGTGCTGTCTCCACAGCGGTTGACCTGCATGAGAGGATTTCGTCGTGGAGCGGAGACCTAAGATCAGTTTGTACACTGACTTGTTACTCGGACTTTGGCATTCAGACTCCTAGCTTGAGCCGTGTGCTTGACCTTCTGGAGTTTTTGTTCTCTGTTTATAAAAACAGTGATAAAACTTTTTTCGCTGATTGGTTGTGAAACCGCCCAGAAAAGAAGATGAAACCCTTCCTCTCCAAACATCTGCTATTTCATCAGATTTAAAAATGTTTTTACAAAATTATCTAAGCCTGTCCTTTCCTATTGTGTTTTTCATAATTATGTGACTTTGATCTGAGTTCTTGTTTCTAACCATAATACAAAAATAAAGAATTGCATACCCATAAGTCAGCTACGAAGTCTTCCAGCATCTATTCCAGGATTATAAGCAAAGTTATTCAAAAAACTTTTATCGAGACCCTACTGTGATACAGTAATTGTGCCAGGTACTCTGGATTGACAGATGAAACAAACAAACAAACAAACAACAACAAAAATTCAGTCCTTATGTTCCAGAAGCTGTTGATTTCAAATATATATATATATATATATTATGGTGTCTGTCCTCTTCCACCATGAAGAATTGTAAAATGATCCATTAAACGTGGGGAAAACAACTTTTAGAATGATTTTCTTTTGGTGCAAAATGTTGTTGTAGATGGAAGTGAAATTTTTATGGAATGAACTCTGATTAAACATTTCAGAGCTGTTAAGTGCCATCAGGGATTGTCTAATGTACAAAAACCTCACTTTACAAAGCTGACAGTTATTTAGATTCACAGTGCTAGTTTGTAGAGCTATAACCCTGAGTTCCTTAATCTGTGGAGTTGCAAAGTCACTTGATACTGTTTTGTGGTTAATTTCTCTACCTACTATTTAATTTAATTATCAGTTAATTCGCTTTTGAGGCACACCCAACAGGGTAAGGTAGAGTCCACTCCATCTGCTCATCTTATGAGGGGCACTTGTTTATGGAAATATTTGTGCCTCCCTCAACATCAACCGAGCCCCTAAAAAATGTCATACTATTCTATGTATTGGTGATATAAAGGAAGCAGCATGAATTATGAAACCAGACAAATTCTAAATTGAGTCAAATGCTCAAGTTCCACTGACATTATTTTAGCCTTTCTAATATTTAATTCAAATAGAATCAAGGAATCTCAGAATCTTCTAGTGTTGCTGTTATTATTTATGTAAATCTTCCACTTTAGTGCTTGGCACTTAAGTTATCAAAAATGGGAAACTATTACCAAGAGCCGCTCTTTGGTTTCCTGGAATTCCCCATCTGTATCATTTAAGATACATATCTTAAAACAGAAGCAAACAAAAAAAGGCTTATGAAGTATGGTCCTCATATAAACTAGGGTACATAGAACAGGGACTGACCAAGGGAGGGAAGCAGACTTCCTCAACAAAATTGAGTACAATTTGGTGCATAGGGGGGATTAATAGTGAAGCTAACGAAGATCAAGATTCAGGACCCCATCTGTATGGCCACTTCCAATCCCTGGGAGGGGTCCTAACAATGTGTTTATATTGTGCTTTTGTAAAACTTGCAAAAATAAGGTAACTTTCTATTTTTTCTGGCTCTCTCTCTTTAAAAGGGCTCTCCGAATTGTATAAGGTTCAGGTCCCGCAATAATGACATCTGCCCGATAGTCCACCCTAATAAAAGTAGGAAAGGGTTGGGTTAGAAGATAAAAAATAGCTATGGAAGTGTTTTAAATACTATAACTGATTCTGAGTCCCCTGAAATCCCTATCAAGCAGATACAATTTCTCCTATAAAAACTGCGTCGCAGGGAGACCGAATGGCCTTCCCAAGGTCGCAGACTGCTAGGTCGGCCCGACTCCAGGTCAAGCCTCTCCTCCACTCCTGAGGTTCTCTCCGAGGAGTCCGTGAGGCCAAGAACTGCAAGCCAGGGAGCAGCAAGGGTACCCATTGTGAGGACTCGCTTGACTGCCGCCTCTGCGGGGAGAGACTCACTCAACCGCAGCGCACCTTTCCGGGTTCTCGCGGTTGTTGGCGCCGAGGTATCTTTTCCGTCTGAGCCACCGTCGGGGGTGGGCGCGGGAACGCCCCTTAGCTGCGGTTTCTGCGCACGCCTGAGAGGGCGGGCTGGTTTCCCAGTCTGGGAAGGAAGACGGAGAGCTGGTTATGTGGGACGCGGCGGGGGCATTTGCGGGCGACACCCGAGCGTAGGCCGGAAGTGGTGGAACCGAGAGCGGCGCCGCAGGAGCTCCTGCATAGACCGTGAAGACGGCGACGGCCCCTGGGCAGCTGGAGGAGGATGAAGAGCGACGGAAGAGGCGCGGGTGGAAGCTGCTTCGCGGTAACCGCTTTAGTGCTGGTGGCCGACTGCGCAGCCTGCGAGCAAGTCTAAGTAAGTGGGAGTCCCGGGGAAGCCGGTAGCCTGCGAGGCCAGCAGCTGAGCCAGCCGGTCAGCTGAGGTCGGCTCCTTAGAGGAGGGTCGCCGGGGAAGCCGCAGGCGTCCTCACAGGTGCTCAGCTGAGGACGAGCGGTGCCTGCCGCCTGCCTCTCTCCTCGGTGAGCGGCGAAATCCTCCCAGAAAGGCGGGGGTGATGGAGCCCCCGGGACCCTAAATAAGAAGTAAACACACGCTTCCACCTTCAGATGTGGAAAGGGGCTGAGTGTCTCAGTGTTTTGGGATTAACCCGTAGGACTCTATAACGAAAACCCCGATGCTCTACGTCTTTCAGGGCCGCAGCAGCCGGTCTGTCACCCCAGTAAGTGTTAATTCCATAACCTCTTAAGCAGGAAATATCCATTTTGGAAACTAAGGTGTGCTTATTACCAGTGGCTCATCTGGTGTCTTGTAATTGGAACCTAGTCCTTATTTTAGAATTATATATCAATTGCCTTTACAGTATCGTGTGCAACCCAATACTTAAATCACACACACACACACACCATCCTCCCACATACAGATGAAAAGTAAAATAGAAAATCCCAGTAACTGGGTTTCAGGGATGGAATTGTCCTAATCTGTTCACGTAAGTAACAGGTTTAGACCTGTGAATATCATGGTAGGAACTTTGTCTGTTTGTTTTTAGCAATAGCAAGAAAGCAGCTCATGCAATTGAAGTCAATTTTCTTGCAGCATTTGTCCAGATCCATTTTAGTAATCCACTGGTATTATTGCTTAATGTATCATAACCAAAAATAAGTCCTTTATTTTAAGAGCTTTTTCACATATGTTTGCTATGTAATGGTAACTGAATAGAAAGATACAAGAGTATTGGTTTTAAATTTTGATGTTTGATTTTCATTGACTCTCTCCTGGTTTCGTTTGGCATGGATGTAATACTTATTTGCATCCAGGTTTGGATAAATCACATCTCTTTTACCAAAATATTAAGTTTTTATTACTAAATAAGAATTTGTGATTGTCCATCTAATCTAGTGTTATGTCATAATTACCCTACCTAAGACGTAAATTGCTCAATTTAGTAATTGTTAATTTGTGCCAGGTACTGCTATATATTGAAAATATAGAGTCGAATAAATGAGGTCATTGGCACCAAAGATCTTATAGTTTAGGAGAGACAGGTAGGTAGGTGAGGCAGACATGTAAGCAGATAAATTACACTAAAATACAGTGAGGGCTACCACAGAAGTTTTTACAAAGTACAGAATGTGGAATGATTGGCATTAGGAGTCCAAGTAAGTCTTACTAGAGAAGCTGCTATATGAGTTGGATTTTTACTAAAAAAAGAGACATTTACTTTCTAATATTCTGTGTGCAGATATTCACGATAGAGCCCATTGAGTTGTGTACGTTATTTAATCCAAGTCCAGCGGACCTTCTAGTTGTACTTATTTACTGTGCTCTAGAGATAATAAAATACTTTCAGTGTTGTCTCGTAGATGTAGCTGTATTTATTAACACATTATATGCAGAGCACATTGGGCTCTGTGTTACATATAATCTCAGTAGTATTTCCAATTACGTTTTTAAACCTGTTTTACATGTGAGAAAATATATATTTAGAAAAGCAGAATAAGTTGGCAAAAGCTACCTGGCTATTAACAATACACCAAGCCAGAAAAAACTGTCTCCACAGAAAACAGATGGCACACTGCCTCCCTTCTCAGGCACACCTCAAGCCTTTATGCTGTGTGAGCAATGAGGGTATTACTAACCACGTCCTGTACCAACAGTATGACTTATTGGTGGGTACAGGAAACTGTTAAACCTGAAACATTTTTCTGTGATGATCCCTCTTGTCATTTACCTCTGGTGACTCTATTTGTTTTTCTCCATTTTCATTAATTTAGAGCTCGTTTAATTATTACTCTTAGATTTAAAATCTTTCTAAATCTTGTTTATTCATCTCAGGAAAGTCTAAGCCTTTTTTATTCCACACGAATAACTTATTTTTAATAAAATATATCATTTTGTTAACGTGAGCTAAACAACCTAAAGCTTTTAGATATTAGGTAGTGCAGGTAGAAGGGAATGTTGGAGTCAATAAAATGAGTGTTAATGAAAACCAGACTCGAATCTAAACTTTCATAGTGAAAAATCATGAATCTGGATTCACTGTATGTCATGTAAGTCTATCATTTAAACAAGCTCAACCTAGAGGAAACAAAAAACTCCTAAACTCAGGAAAAAACTTAATTTTAAAATTTATAAAATTTTTACAATTCAGGAAAAACACTTGGTTCCATATAAGTTAGTTCATTTAACTAAACTTTTAAATTTGTTTCACTTACATATAAAATTTTATATAAGGAGACAAAATGTGAAACGGGGTGATTACAGTAAAAATTATTTTATATAACTTCTCAGATTACTTTCTTTTAATCTTGCACCTCATTAAAGTATTACACTCCATGTCAATTTTTCTACATCTCGTATATTTCTTTTTTATGCATTGCATTTCTCTTTTAAATATTATTATACAAGTAATACATGCTGATGGTAAAAAATTTTACAGTCTGTAAGTAAAACAGACAGTCTGCTTTAACACCTAATTACACTCTCCAAAGGTAGGCACTTGAACATTTTAGAATGTGCTTTTCTCTAAAAAGTTATATGCATTTTTGAACAAAGATCTGTGAGTGATTGGTGAATGATTTTTTGAGTCATTCGTTATATTTTCATGCCTCAGCATAATTTTCCAGTCGCCCCACAACATGTTGATATGCTAGATTTTGTCTGTAAATACATATAACTTTTCATATATGTAGTCAGTTCCCCAACTTTTATGTCAATCTTCAGAAGCATTTCTCAAGGCAAATAATAGTGCATTTTGTACTAAACAACCTGTTAATTTCCTTGTCTGGAATATAAAATGGCGGGCCTGCATGTTTAATTGGATCATTAAGAAACAACAGATGCGAGGTAGTGGAACCCTTTTTTTGTTAGGGACAACACTATATCAACATAGCGTTCTTGATCACCTGGATTAACAGCAACTAAGGCTCCTCTATCCCAAATTTTGTCAAATTTGCCAGTATTTACTCTGGAAAGATAAAAAAAATGCTGCAACAGTGCAATGAAATGTTCCCGAAGAACTCTTAAAAACTTTGGTTCCAGGAATTTCAGCAATTGGTTCTTCTAAGTAAAAAAGATTCTGCTCTGTAAAAAAATTCTCAAATCCCAAATTTACTGATCTCCACACCAACTACACTGTGTCCCAGTTGTGCAAACCATCTCTCAACTGCTTTTCCACAAAGAGGAAAAAATATCCCGAGTCTACTCATGCCATTAAGAAGAGTTTCCAAATGCTTCTTTAATAGTTGATGTCCTTGTTCTTGATGAAATGCAGTGTTGCAGCTCACCCACTTTTCTTGCCAGTCTT